>VZUI01009942.1:0-16916 GCA_013401135.1 Cettia cetti
AGAGCCCCCCCTAGCCCCAGAGCCCCCCTCAGCCTCAGAGCCCCCCTTAGTCCCAGAGCCCACCTCTGTCAGAGAAGTCCACGGCCTGCTCGGTCTCAGAGCCCGAGGAGCGTGTCTGGCGCAGCGGGTATTTCTTGGGGGTGACGGGGGCCGGCTGCTGCTGGCTGCGGGTCACCCTGCGCGTGGAGTACACCGGCTCCTCCGCACCGAACGGCGCAGCGCTGCGCACCGGGCTGGAGTCTGCTCCGGGGGGACAGCACGGTTACACCGGGGACAGCGGGGGACAGCACGGGGACAGCACGGTTATACCCGGGGACAATGAGGGGACAGCAGGGGACAGCATGGTTATACCCAGGGACAGCGGGGGACAGCACAGGGACAGCACGGTTACACCAGGGGACAGCACAGGGACACTGAGGGACAGCAGGGTTATACCAGGGGACAGCATAGGGACACATGGGGAACACAGGGTTACACTGGGGGGATGGCATGGGGACACCAGGGGGACAGCAGGTGGACAGCATGGTTACATTGGGAGGACAGCATGGGGACAGCACGGGGACACCAGGGGGGACAGTGTGGGGACCATGAGGACACCACAGTTACACCCTGGGGACACTGGGGGCCACCATTGGGACCCTGGGGACACCATGGGAACACCATAGGGACACCACAGGGACACTGTGGGGACACCACAGCACCCACAGGGACCCCCAACACCCTGTGGCTCTGTCCCGCCTGTATCACCCTGCCTAATAAAAATCTCAGGACACTTGGAGTGATCTGGAGTAACACCAGCTTTCTCCAGGTTTAACAACCTAATTAACCCACAATTAGTGGCCACCTCCTGTTTGGAGAAACAAAGATCCCTCAGTTTAGATAAGAACCATCAGGATTTAGATAAGAACCATCAGCGTTGAGATAAGAAGCATAACCCTTGGGAACAGCAGGACTGCTTGTGGTGTGCAGCTGCAGCTGGGATTTTGTGTGTGGGGCTGGAGGAGCCTTTCCCAGTTTAAAGAGGAGCCTTTCCCCTGGTTTCAGGAGATTTTCCCCAGTTTAAAGAGGAGCTTTTCCCTGGTTTCAGGAGGAGATTTTCCTCGGTTTAAGGAGAAGCCTTTCCCAGTTTAAGAAGGAGTCTTTCCCAGTTTAAGGAGGAGCTTTTCCCCAAGGAGGAGCTTTTCCCCAGTTTAAAGAGGACCTTTCCTCCGTTTAAAGAGGAGCTTTTCCCCGGTTTAAGGAGGAGCCTTTCCCCGAGGAGAAGCCTTTCCCCGGTTTAAGGAGGAGCTTTTCCCCGGTTTAAAGAGGAGCTTTTCCCCAGTTTAAAGAGGAGCTTTTCCCCAGTTTGAAGAGGAGCTTTTCCCCAGTTTGAAGAGGAGCCTTTCCCTCACCCTGGGAGCTCTGGCTGAGCCGGGCCGAGGAGCGGGTGACACGGGCGGATCTCCGGGAGGTGCCATCGCTCTCGGAGCTGTCCGTGTGCTCGGGATCCGTGGAGAAATCCGAGTCCTCCGTTCCGTCCGAGCTGCTGCCCGCGTTCCTCTGCAACAGCACACAGCACTTGCATTGAAATACTGTACTTCTATTGTGAAAAAAGGAGTCAATATTTCATATTCTCCAGGTCCCCCCAGCCGCTTCAGCTGGAAGGATAAACCTGTGTGGTTTATCCCATGTTAAGGACTCCTTTTTCCCCTTCTTTTTGTGTCTCCTGCTCTGCCAGTGAGGAGTTGCCAAAAAAGAAACTGGGACAGGTGATCCTGACTGGCCAAAGGGATATTCCCCACCACGGAGTGTCATTCCCAGTATATAAACTGGAGGAATAATCGGGAATTATCCCAGAGCGGGGGGAGCAATCTGGATGTCCTAAGGGGGTCTGGCACCGATCAGTAATTGCTATTTTTTCTCCTTTCTCTTCCTGTTATCATGATTATTTACCACTATTACAGTGTTTTACTTCATTTCTCATTATTTAACTGGCCATACTTCAACCTACAAGCTTTATTTTTGTTTCTCCCCATTCCAGGCTTGTGCTAATTTCCCAGATGCGGTTAAACGGTAACACCGTGAGGGGACAGCGCCGGTCTGGGGGTGGCAGCAGGTGCCGATCGGGACTGGAGGGCGGCCGCGGGACCCCCGTGCGGGCAGGGCCGTGCGGGGGCGGCGATGGCGGCGGCCGTGAGGGGAACGGGAGGGGCGCGGCCGCCATGAGGGGAGGTGGGGGGGCGCCTCGCGCCGGTGGCGGGAGCGCGGCCCCCGCGCCGCTTTGTTTTGCACCCAGCGGAGCCGCGCCGGCCCCAGCCAATCACAGCGCGCGTGGGCGGGGACCGAAGGGAGGGCCACCAATGGCAGCTCGAGGAACAAAAAGGCGGGCCCCACCGGGAGTGATTGACGGCAAACGGCGGCCAATCAGAGAGAGGCTTGCTCCCACGGCAACGACAACCGGGGGGGCCGCGGCGGGATGGGGGAAGGGAGAAACGAGGCTCGCGCGGGGAGGTGACCGTTGGGGGTGACGATGGACAGCAGCGAGAGCCAATCAACGGCCAGACCAGCATAGAGACCGGTCCAATAGGAGATCGGCTCAACAAGCGCATGTCCAATCGGAAACAGCAAGGGGCGGGGCCCGCTGCCGGCGAGGGGGAGGGGAAACGGGAGCCGTTGGGGTGATGAGTGACAGGTGGAGCGGCCAATCAGCGCGTGGGCTGCTCGTGCTGGAGCCAATCAGAGAGCGCGGGGGGCGGGCCCTGGGGGCTCAAGGCCGCTATTTTCCCCCCAGTTTTGGACCCGGGAGAGGGAGCGGAGGGGGTGGGGAAGGGTAGAAAGCAGCGGCTCGAGCTCGCCGATCTCCCCGCTGGCCGTCTCTCCCGTTTCCCGGCCGTGCTCACCTTCCTGCGCTGCATCCTGGGCGGGGGCAGCGAGGTTGCCTGGTCCCCGGCGCCCGCGGCCCGCGAAGCGGCGGTGGCCGCCGCGGTGTTGGCGCTGGCGGACTCCGTGGTGACAGCCGTGTCCCCCGCCCTGCGGCACGTCTGCTCCGGCGGCGCCAGCCCCGCTCCCGCCGCCGCCAGCCGCCGTTCCCTGCTCGGTCCCTCACGCTTCCGCCGGGACGCGGCCCACACCCCCGTCACGTGACCGCGCGCCATCTTGGAGCCGGGCAGGCGCCGCGGGCAGTGAAGCCGCGCGCCGCCATCTTTGACTCGGGCAACGGGTTCCGGGCGGGGGCGGCCACCATCTTTGATAAGGGCAAGAGGCCGGTGCGCCCGTTACCGTGGCCGCCGTGTTGATTGCGGGCAGGGCCCGGCTGAGGCCGCGCAGCGCTGGGGCGAAAGAGCTTCCAGGGCTCCCTCGTGGTGTGAAGCCTTGAGAATTCCAGCAGTGGTAGCTCCTCCGTGGAGCCTGCGGAAAGCAGTGCTCTGGAGGTGGGATGTGACAGCCGGGATTGTGAATCGAGCTGGAATTCCCACAAGGAGGAGAGGAACTATGAAGGACAAAGTGCCCTGGAGGGGGTTCAGTCCTTCCCTGGCCAAAGTGCTTTCCTGACCGGCTGCTCCCCGGCTCCGCCGAGCCCGGGAACCTCCCAGAGGTGCTCCCTGGAGAAGCGGGGGCGACTGAACGGGGCCTTAGGAAGGTCGGAACTGGTCTCGGCCAGGACCCGGCACCGCCGCCCCACCGGGTCCGACCCAGGCCCAGGCCGGCGGAAGCACCCCGGAAAGCCCCGCTCGGCGTCGCCGGGAGTGGGCGGAGCCTCCCCGCCAGGATCACCAATCAGAGCCCGTCCCTGTGCCACGCCCCCTCATTTCAACCAATCGCAGCCCTCCACATCTGGGGGCGCTCCTGCCCGCGCCGTGCATGGCGAAGGCCCCCAAGGCTGGGGCGCCTTTACCACCGCCTGCACCGCTCTTTGCCCCGCCGCTCCCATCGCCGCCGAACCGTGGCGGGCACAGCCCCGGGGAGGGTTCGGAGATCGCGGCGCGGAGCTTCCGCTCGGTTCCGCGCTGTCCGCAGCGCTCCTCGCCCGCCTTTTTCCTCTCTGCGGATCCGGCAGCGCGCTGGGCGGCGTGGGGCGGCGCGGGCGCGGCGGGGCCGATGAGGCCGCCCGGGGCGCCGCGGGATGTGGCGCTGGAGGTGCCGCCCGCGCTGAGCGGCCCCGCCGCCACCATGGGAGCGAGCGCGGCCGCGGGGCTGCCCGAGCGCCTCCGCCTGCCCGTCTGCTTCCTCGGCGTGTTCGCCTGCTACTTCTACTATGGCATCCTGCAGGAGAGCATGTGAGGGACACCGCGCCGGGGACACCGGGACCGAGCGGGGCGCGGGGCTGGGGAGTAACGGGACGGGGGGGACACGGGACGGGGACAGCGGGAATCGGGGCCGGGAGGGAACCACGGGGCGGGAGGGGCTGGGGACTAACGGGACGGGGACAGGGGGACACGGGGCGGGAGGGGCTGGGGACTAACGGGGCTGCGGGACACCGGCGAGGGACGTGAGGCTCTGGAGAGGAGGGACCGGGGCAGACCCGGGCTGCCGGACCCGGCCGCTCCTTCCCCGGTGTCCCCCGTGCCTGACCCCGGTGTCACCGGTGCCTGTCCCGCTGTGTCCCCCGTGTCCGTCCCGCAGCACCCGCGGCCGCTACGGGGAGGGCGCCAAGCAGGAGAAGTTCAAGTACGCGCTGACCCTGGTGTTCATCCAGTGCGTGATCAACGCCGCCTTCGCCAAGCTCCGTAAGTGCGGGAGGCGCGGCGGGCCCGGGGCGGGGGTGGCCGGGCCGGGGCCGCTCCGAGCCGCCCCTGTCGCCGTCGCTGTCCCCGCAGTGATCCGCCTGGTGGACGCGGCGCGGCCGGACCGCACGCGGGGGTGGCTGTACGGGGCGTGCTCGCTGTCCTACCTGGGCGCCATGGTGTCCAGCAACTCCGCGCTGCAGTTCGTCAGCTACCCCACACAGGTGAGCGCCCTGGGGACACGGGGGGGACACTGAGGGGACACTGACTGTGACACTGATTGGGAACTGGGGGGGACACTGGCTGTGACACTGAGGGGGTATTGGGGGGACACTGAGGGGATACTGACTGTGACACTGAGGGGGCACTGGGGGGACATTGAGGGGATACTGGGGGGACACTGGCTGTGACACTGAGGGGATATTGGGGGGACATTGACTGTGACACTGAGGGGACACAGTGGGACACTAGCTGTGACATTGAGGGGATACTGGGGGGACAGTGACCGGATACTGGGGGGACATTTGAGGGGACACTGGGGGGACACTGACTGTGACACTGAGAGGACACTGGCTGTGACACTGGGGGGACATTGAGGGGACACTGGCTGTGACACTGGGGGGACACCGGCTGTGATATTGAGGGGATATTGGGGGAAACATGGGGAACACTGAGGGAACCCTGGCTGTGACACTGAGGGGACACCACCCCTGCCTGTCCTTGTCCTGGGGTCACTTTGGTGTCATTGTCACTGCAGGGGGTGCAGACAGAAATCTGGGAATGGCTTTGGGAATTTGGGGAATTCCCTTTGGGGCAGGTGCTGAACCCCCACTGCTGAGCCTCATTTTGGGGACATTTGGGGTCTCGTTTTTTGGGATGGGGATCACTGACACCCACCTTCCCCCCCTCCAGGTGCTGGGCAAGTCCTGTAAACCCATCCCAGGTGAGAGAATTCCCCGTTTTTCCTGGGTTTCTGTGGATTTCTGTGCTTTCAATTTAGTTCCTGGGGTGGATTTTAGGGGCAGTTTTTGACCTCCCCTCTCACAGTGATGCTCCTGGGGGTGAATTTTTTAGGGATTTAACTCCTGTGAGTGGATTTTGGAAGCAGCTTTTGCTCCTAGGGGTGATTTTTTTAGGGATTTAACTCCTTTGGGTGGCTTTAGGGGCAGTTTTTGCTCCAGTGGGTGAATTTTTTATGGATTTAACTCCTATGAGTGGATTTTGGGAGCAGCTTTTGCTCCTGGGGGTAAATTTTTTATGGATTTAACTCCTGTGAGTGGATTTTGGGAGCAGTTTTTGCTGCTGGGGGTGATTTTATTTATGGATTTAACTCCTATGAGTTGATTTTGGGAGCAGCTTTTGCTCCTGGGGGTAAATTTTTTATGGATTTAACTCCTGTGAGTGGATTTTGGGAGCAGTTTTTGCTGCTGGGGGTGATTTTATTTATGGATTTAACTCCTGTGGGTGGGTTTGGGGGCAGTTTTTGACCTCTCCTCTCGCAGTGATGCTGCTGGGGGTGACCCTGCTGAGGAAGAAGTACCCCCCAGCCAAGTACCTGTGCGTGCTGCTGATCGTGGCAGGGGTGGCCCTGTTCCTCTACAAGCCCAAAAAAGGGGCAGGGGACACTGAGCACATCTTTGGCTACGGGGAGCTGCTCCTGGTGAGTGCAGGGACCCCACGGGGGTGGGGGTCACACCTGGGAGAAATCCTGGGGCTCAGGTGGGATTTGCTGCTGGGGTAAATCCTGGCACTCAGGTGGGATTTTGTTCCTCACCTGGGATGAATTCCAGGGTTTCAGGTTGGAATTTCTGCTGGGATAAACCCTGGGACTCAGGTGGGATTTGCTCCTCACCTGGGATAAATCCTGGGGCTTCAGGTGGAATTTATACCTGGGATAAACCCCGGGCTCTCAGGTGGGATTTGCTGCTGGGGTAAATCCTGGAACTGAAGTGGGATTTACTGCTGGGATAAAGGCAGGTGGGATTTGCTCCTCACCTGAGAGAAATCCTGGGACTGAGGTGGGATTTACTGCTGGGGTAAATCCTGGGGCTCAGGTGGGATTTGTTCCTCACCTGGGGTGAACCCCGTGCCCCTCCCTGTCCCCTGTGTGTCCCCTGTGTGTCCCCAGCTGCTCTCCCTGACCCTGGACGGGCTCACGGGGGTGTCCCAGGACCACATGAGGGCTCACTACCAGACAGGCTCCAACCACATGATGCTCAACGTCAACCTCTGGTCCACGCTGTTCCTGGGGGCAGGTGAGGAGCTGGGGGTGGATCCAGGGGTGGATCCCACAAACGGAGCACCCTGGGGCTGGCTTTTGTTGGGGGTTTTTGTTTGTTTGTCCCTGGCCCAGCCCTGCCAGCCCCAGAGCAGCTCCAGCTCCAGGTGGGAGCAGATTCCAGAGCCCAGGAGGGCTGGGAGCTGCCCCTGCCCCTGCAGGAGCTTTAAGGTCCCTTCCAGCCCAAACCATTCCAGGAGTTGCCAGCAGCACTCCTGATTAACTCTGTTGGACTTTGATCCCAGTTAATGATTTTTCTTTCACTAATTAACCAGCAGGGCAATCCCTTCTCCTCCTGGTGTTTGTGGGATTCACTCCCTGTTTTTGGGGGTTCTGAGCCCACCAATCCCCCCCCAGGCTGCTCATCCCGGGCTGTTTTCCAGGGATCCTGTTCACAGGGGAGCTCTGGGAGTTCCTGAGCTTCATGGAGCGTTACCCCAGCATCATCTCCAACATCCTCCTCTTCGGCCTCACCAGCGCCCTGGGCCAGGTGGGAGCCCTGGGCGGGGTCAGGGGTTTTGGGGGGGCTGGGATTCCCTGGCAGTGTCCCAGGATAGGGAGAGGTGTCCCTGCATGAGCTTCAAGGGCCAGCAAGGATTCCATAAACCTGCTTTAACCTGGGAACAACCAGGGAGAGGCTTTGGGATGTTCCCCTGGCAGTGGCAGTGACAGTGTGACAGTGACAGTGGTGGCAGGGAGGTGTTTGTCACATTCCCCTGGCAGTGACAGTGACAGTATGACAGTGGTGGCAGGGAGGGTTTATCACATTCCCCTGGCAGTGACAGTGACAGTGTGACAGTGACAGTGGTGGCAGGGAGGGTTTGTCACATTCCCCTGGCAGTGACAGTGTGACAGTGACAGTGGTGGCAGGGAGGTGTTTGTCACATTCCCCTGGCAGTGACAGTGACAGTGGTGGCAGGGAGGTGTTTATCACATTCCCCTGGCAGTGACAGTGACAGTGGTGGCAGGGAGGTGTTTATCACGTTCCCCTGGCAGTGACAGTGACCTGGCTGTTTTTTGGGGCAGAGTTTCATCTTCATGACCGTGGTGTACTTCGGGCCCCTGACGTGCTCCATCATCACCACCACCCGCAAGTTCTTCACCATCCTGGCCTCCGTGGTGCTCTTTGCCAACCCCATCAGCCCCCTGCAGTGGGTGGGCACCGTGCTGGTGTTCCTGGGTGAGTTTGGGAGGAGAAGCCACAGAAATCCCTGCCCTGGGATTCCCAAAACCGTGGGAACAGCACCAGGGTGCTCTGGAGGGAGTGTGGCACCAGCAGATCAATTCTCTCCTTTCACCTCCATAATGGTTTTATTTTTGTTTGTTAAATTTAGTGTGTTGTAGGGCATGAGAGGCTCCAAATATTTCAGAAGGCAAAGAGCATAGAAAAAAAAAAGCTTTATTGTCTAATTCTTACTGCCTTTCTGATACAGACTTAACATGATTGATCAAAAGGAACAACACCTCTCTAATTCCATTGGTGAAATTAGAGAAACACAAACAGAGCTGTACAAAATTATTTCTAAAAGGACAGTTGATTGTTTTGAGAAAAGCTCTCCTAAGGAATCTTCCCTTGGGAAGAAATCAGCCACTCCCAGCAGGCTGAAAACCTTTCAGGCTCAGAAATATCAGGGTGAGGGGCCTGGGGTGTTGCTGTGGGACATGAGAGGCTCCAAATATTTCAGAAAGCAAAGAGCATAGAAAAAAAATCTTTATTGTCTAATTCTTACTGCCTTTTATAAGGTGTTCTGGTACAGACTTGACATGATTGATAAAAAGGAACACCACCTCTCTAATCCCATTGTTGAAATTAGAGAAACACAAACACACTGGTGTGAAAAAATTATTTTTTAAAAAGGATAGTTGTTGTTTACCAAGATTGTTTTGGGGAAAAGCTCTTTTTGAGAAATCTTCCCTTGGGAAGAAATCAGCAGCTAAAATCTTTCAAACTCAAAAAATCAGGCCCACAGAGTGTAGGAGTTTGAGTGGGTTTTTTTTAGTTGTGAGATAGGATTAGGAGAAAATAAAGTAGATTTAAATTTAAAGGTATAAAGAGTTATTAATATATATTAAAAGAAGGAAATGAGGATGAAAATGAATTTTTTTTCAACTTTTTTTCTTACAAGTGTTTATTTTTTTGTCAATGACATAAAGAGACAAAGCTTAGAAATTTTAGTTATTATTTATAAAACACTTTTTTATTATTTTGAAGGGAGAAGGTTTTTAGTTTACTATGGAATTTCTTTTCTTGATACTTAGAATATTGATAACTTGAATAGGTTTTTTGTGAATTTTAATTGTTATAAAATTGTTATAAAAACAGCAGCCCAGGAATGTGTTTTGCTGCATATGGATTATGGCTGTTTGGGGGTGTTATTTTAAAGGTAAAAGATATTTTGTATTTTATGGAACAGAGATTTTGTTTTACTTTTTTTTACTAGATAAAACTTTTAGCCGGGTTTATTACTCCATGGGTAAATTTGGGGATATTCAGCTGAATTTTTTTTTCCCCTGAAATTCCCATTTTCCTGCTGGTTTGAAGAACACAAACTGAAAGTTTTGTCTCCTCCCAGGCCTTGGACTCGATGCCAAATTCGGGAAGGGGGTGAAGAAGACGTCGCATTGAGGTTGATCCCTGCAGTTGGAATGAACTTTTAATTTATTGTCTTGTACCTCAGAATCTGGTGTGGAACTGGACTCAGGACAGGGAACCAGAAGGAAACCGTGTGGAATTATTTTTTTTGTTTGTTTGTTTTTTGGGGGTTTTTTAATTCTAAATCGTTCTCTAAAATGTAATCCTTTAGTTTGAGGTGTAATTCAGCTTTTTTTTTTCTTTTTTTCTTTTTTTTTTTTTTGTGTATAATCAGAGCTGCCCCCTGGAGCCGAGCAGCAGCAGCAGATCCTTGCCTTAACAGGAAAACACAAATCCTTCCTGTCTTTACTAAAGAAAACCAGACAATGGTCTCTTCTCCAGGATTTTCTGTGGGGCTCTGGCTGATTTTGGGGAGGGAGAGGGATGATCCCAGGCCTGGGGGGTGTTTGTGGGGTTTTCCAGAAGGTTGGAGCAGCCCCTTGAATTTTTTGCCCCACTGGGATGTGTCAGCAGGGAAATCCTGGATGTGAAATGAGAATTTCCCAAATTTGGGGCTGCTCTGGGGCTGAACCCCCCGGATTTCCTGGGGCAGCTCCTCTCCCACCCCAATGGGAACCCCAGGAGGAATTCCCAGAGCAGCTCTGGGGTTCCTGAGCCCTCCCCTTTGGGGTGTTCCTGCCTGGATCCAGCTGTCCCTGGGAATAAACCCCAAAGGAACCGGGGTGGGATTCCAGGGATTTCCATCCTCTGCTGCTTTTAGTCCTCCAAGGCACTTTGGGAGAGGGGAGGATTCTGTTCTGTGCTTTTGGGGCTTTGCTTCTTTTCTGTTCTGTGGTTTTGGGGGGAAATGTCAGGAAACTCCTCCTGTCCCCCAGGGATGCTGCCAGAACATCCAGGGAAGAGCAAAAAGGATTTTAATTCCTGCTGCCAAGGCCTGTTGGGTTTATTCCCAGCAGGAAGTGACCGAGGGAGCCCCATCCAGCCCTGGCAGGGCTTGGAGCATCTGGGGAGGTGTCCCAGGGTGGGGCTGGGTGGGATTTTAGGTCTCTTCCAGCCCCAAATATTCCCTGATTCCCACTGGAAGCGCACCTGCAGCTCAGAATTCCCAGGGGAGAAATCCCCAAGTGTTGTTTTGTTTACATAAAATTTCTGACTCCAAAAACTCGAAAGCTAAAAGGCAAAACAACACCCAGGCTCTCCACAGGTCTCAGTCCCAGCTTGGACCAGAGCTTCTCCAATTCCTGGGATGCAAATCCAGGTAAATCAAAGATCCTGGGGTGTTTTGGGTTTTGTTTTTTTTTTTTTTTTTCTTTTTTTTCTCAGCCCTGCCAGCTCCCTCTGCCTGTGCAGCTTTGGGGTAAGGAGCACTTTCCCAACAGGAATTTTGGGGCGGGAGGGAGGCTCTGGAATGTTCCGGGGCTGGCCTAGCTGGGCAGGACATTCCCGCAGGGAATTCCTGGGCATTGCTCCTTCCACAGCCGCGGCCGGGCTGTCCCCGGGCTGGAGCCGGGATTTGTGCCTCGGGCGGGTGCTGATCCCTGGGGCCGAGCTGAGCAGCTCCGAACCCATCCCGCTTTTCCTCCCCGCCGCTTTTTGTTGGGTTCACATCCCGATCTCAGCCTCAGTTACCGGCAGGGGGAACTCTGCTTTCAACCATCCCCAACAAAAAGCGGCTCCTGGGCGATCCCTGCTCGAGCTGTGCCGCTGGAGCCTCAAATCCAGATTTTCTCCAGGTTTTTCCCCCTATTTTCATGGCGTTTAATCCTTCCCGGCCACCAGCAGTGCCTCCAGGAGCCGGGTTTAGAGCTGAAATCATCTCCCTGCTCCTCCCAGACAGCTCCGAGCTCCTGGAAAACATTTTCCACCTCACGTGGAAAACATTCCCGTTGGGATTCTCCTGGGAAGCTCTGCCAGGTTCGGGGGGATCAGAGCCGACCCCGCAGCTGCTCCGGGAGGGTGAGGTGGGGTGGGGGAGATGAGCCCCGGCAGCCGCAGGGGGGAATTTGGCAGCTCCTCTCTCGCTCTCCTTTCATCTCTGCTGCTTCTCCCAGCTCCTCCCGCAGCTCCAGCAGCAGATGGTCCCAAAAAAAAAAAAAAAAAAAAGCCCCAAATGTTCGGAGAGAGAGGTGGAGGGGTTTGGATTTTTGGATATTTTGTAGGGATGGAGATAATTCTGTCAGTGATCATTTTCTGGGCACACGGGAGAGTAAAGGTGCAGAAGGAATTGTTGATATTCCCTTGGAATCTTGGTGTTCCTTTGAAATGCCTCGAGGATGTTTTGGGGACAGCAAGGAAAGGTTTCCATGCTGGTGAATGATTTGATGATTTAATGATTTGTTTCCCTGCAGGTTTGGTTTAATTGTCCCCACATCGAGACAAATATTGGGCTTTTCCCTTCATAAAATCCCTGCTGGGAGCTCCCCAGGAGGGGCCTGGAGGCAGCCCTGGGGCAGGAGCAGAGGCCTCTCCCCATGGCCAGCAGAAAACTCTGCTCCAAATATCCCAAACCCTGAATATCCCAAGGCACTAAACCCCTCATTTGTACATTTGTTTTGTTGGTGAGTGTGGCTGGGAAAACAAAATCCTGGGATGGTTTTTGTTAGGAGGGAGCTGTGCTGGAGGCCGTGCTCCCACCAGGACCAGCTCCTGGTTTTGGGGAAAAGCTCCCTTGCCATAAATTTGGGGGAGTTGTGGACAAGGCTTTGGGGGCTCCCTACTCCGCAGGTGCCAAGGTTTGGGGAGAGGGGAAACAATTCCACAGCAGGATCAGGTTTTAATGAGTCTGGGATCAAAAGCAGCCTGGAAAACAAGAGCAGCCTCATCAGGAGCTGCTGCTAACGAGCACCGAGCCCAGGGCTGGGGGAGCTGCTCGCTCACCGTTGTTGGTTGAAAGGCTGAGTTCCTCCTCTCCTCCAAAACCAGCTTTGATGCATCTCCAATCCAGGTAAAAATAGCAACCCAGCAGATTCCCTGCAATTAAAACCTCCAGGGCAGGGTTTGTTTGAGGCGGTGTTTGTTTTCTCCCAAACAAAAGCGGGGTTTTAATCACAGCAGCAAGGGCTGAGCGAGGGTTTCTGGAGGTGTTTGGGAGTCAGGGAAGGAGGGTGGGAGGGAAATGTGCAGAGCAGGGAACTCTGAGTGCTGTAGGAGGGGACTGTCCCACCAGAGCTGTCCCCTCTTGAGGGGAATTCTCTCGTGGAATCCTTGAGAGGAATTCTCTCGTGGAATTCTTGAGAGGAATTCTCTCCTGGAATCCTTGAGAGGAATTCCCTCGTGGAATCCTTGAGAGGAATTCCCTCGTGGAATCCTTGAGAGGAATTCCCTCGTGGAATCCTTGAGAGGAATTCCCTCGTGGAAGGGCTGAGCCCTGGGGGTTGCACTGGACACGAGGCAGTGCTGGATTGTCGTGGTTTGGGATCTGGGTGCCTCCAACACAGAATTCCAGAGGTTGGAAGAACCTCAAAGTTCATCCAGGGACATCTCCCAGCTGCTCCCAGCCCCGTCCAGCCTGGCCTGGGACACCTCCAGGGATCTTCTGGGAATTCCATCCCAGCCCCTCCTCACCCTCACAGGGAAGGAAAACCCACCTGAAGGGAAATCCTGTAACCCTGTGGATTCCTGCCTTGAACCTGGAAGGAACCAATTCCCAACTCTTTTCTACATGTATATAAAAGACGTCAATATTTGATTTTTTTTTTCTGTAAGAGACATTTTATTTATACACATAAACCAGCTGCTTTAACCTCTCCTCACTTCAGGAGCTGCCGAGGGTGGGGATATTTCCCTTCCCCTCCTGCCCCACGCTCAGGAATTCGCAGGGGAGGGAAGCTGGGCTCAGTTTGTGCTGCTCTGCTGTGAATCCCACCCGGAGGAGCAGGGCTGCAGCAGCCAGGCTCTCCATCCCCCTTCCATGGTTGAGGAATTTCAGCATCCAGCAGCTCTGCCTGTCCTCAGCCCCTGTGTGAGCGCCGAGCGTCCCCTGGGGCTCGCTGAGGTGACAGAGCCGGGGCTGCTGCGACAGAAAAAAAATCTCCAGAGGGGCCGGGCTGGGCTGGGCTGGGCTGAGCTGGGGAGATCTGCGAGGGATGGAAACACCCCGGCAGCAGCGGGAGAGAAGGGATTCCTAATCGGCTGTAACCAAAAAATGACCGCTTAACAACGCAGCCACTGTGATACCCACATCGCTGGAGGATCGGAATTTAGCACGGGCCAAGCATCTCCCCAAAGGCAGAACGATTCCGTGGCACGATTCTGATTCCCGGCTGTGGCTCGGCGTTCCCGGTGCTCTCCAGAGGCGGAATGGGCTCCACAGGTGCCCCTGGCACGGGTGGAGGCAGCAGCACCTTGAGCCTCCTTGAGTCTCCCCCCACGCCGTGACTGAGCTGGGCTTTGTTAGGAGAGGGTTTGTTTGGGTTCGTGACAGAGCTGGCGAATCCAGGAAATAATGAAATAACTGTGTTTTTCATCCTCTCCTGATAGGGGAGTTTAATTAGTGCTGCATTTTCCATAACTCCGATCCCAACGTGCCGCAGATCCTTCCTGGATAAGGGGATAATGATTGGAATCCTGTCCTGCAGCCCCTCGCTGGAGGCAGGGCTGCTCCATTTAATCACGGTGGAGAAACGCTGGCAGCTCTCTGCAGCTCAGCCTCTCCCTAATTACATTTCTGGAGTTTTAGTAAATTGAAAGGGAAAACGCAGGAACAAAATAATTAAACCCGAAGAGGAAGTGAATATTAAAGAGCAGCAGCTAGTTAAAATTCTTGCACACGGCTCCTCTCAGAGCCATCGGTTTAATCAGCTTCCCATGGAAATCAAACTGAGAGGGGTGACACCTCCAAACCTGGGGGTGCAGCAGCATCTGGTGTCCCTTGTCACAGGGAAATGCCACCTGCCTGGTGCCATCCAGGTGGGAACTGTCCCTAGGGCTGGGGATTCAGAGCTCTCACTTCACACATGCCAAAATTCCCATCCCAATATCCAAGGTTCAAGCACCTGGAATTGTTTATTTGTCACAGAACTGTCTCCCAGACATGAAGTGACGATAATTCTCTTCTCCCAGCCACCAAGGGGGACAGAGCTGAGCCTAAATAACTTTTGCAAAGGGAGGAGAGGTGAAATTGCACCTCCGTTTCCACAGGTGCCCAATTTAATTTTCCACTTCCTGGGAACAAGAGAATTTTGATCAGGAGAACCTGAAAAAGAACTTGACTTCCCCCACTGCAGAGTGACACTCGACCAGTGCTGGATTAAAGGAGAATTTCTGTTTGTTCTGGTTACAGAGAGGCTGCCGGGGAGGAGGGGGAGAATCTCTTTGTTGTCTGTAAAACTGGTGCTGTAATTTCCTCTGCTACTTCAGCTCTGAGAGGACAAACACATCAGCAAAACCCCACAGCTTAGGTGGGAACGTAAAACAGGAATGGAAAGGGGCTGAAAAGCGGTTTCCAGGAGAAATGTGTGGCCAGCACGGGAATGCAAACAACAGCCCTGCACCTCCCAGAGCCGTTTCTTCATCAGCGCAGCATCACCTGCTGCTCTGTCACCACGGGCAGCACTTGGGGACATGAAGGAATGCAGCAGGATCCAAGGATTGCTCAGGACTTGGAGGAGACACTTGCCAGGAAAGCCTGGGACACTGCAGAGAACATTCCCAATAAGCCAGGAGCCAGCCGCGGGTGGATGTGGCAGCCCCTGGCCTGGAGCAGCATTTCTCACCTGGGAGAAAGAGAGAGAAGAGAAAAATATTTTGCATTTCCCATTTCAATAAGTGTGGCTGTGCTATGGAGCTTGGTTAATTCGGGTTTCGGGGGGCTTTGTGTGTAAAGGAATTAATTCACCCTGATGCTGGAAGTGGCAAGGGGGGGAAGGCTGGCTCTGGATTAGCTTCTCTACAAATATTCAGGTAATTAAGGACTGGTAACAATGACATTTTTGCTTTACTGGTTACAAACCATTACAAAGTAGCAGAGAAATGTATAAATAAGTAAAAATGTATAAATAAGTAAAAAAAGTTTCGTATCATCCTGGGACTGGAGAAACTTTGTCAGCCACACACCAGCCTGGGCCAAGAAGAAAGCAAGGCCTGACTCGATAACACTGAAAAACAGGGGCGGAGTCTTTATTTTTCATGAGGTTTTGGGAGGATTTTGGTAACACTTCCTCACAGAGCTGTGAGGGGAAACGGCACCCGCCATTTCCTCAGGCTGGTGTTCCCTCATGGAGCCGTGAGGGAAGGGGTGATGGCTCCTGCCCTTCCCTTAGGTGGGTGTCCCTTCATGGAGCCGTGAGGGAAGGGGTGATGGCTCCTGCCATTCCCTCAGGCTCGTGTTCCCTCATGGAGCCGCGAGGGAAGGAAAAATGGCTCCTGCCATTCCCTCAGGCGGGTGTCCCCTCACGGAGCCGTGAGGGAAGGGGTGATGGCTCCTGCCATTCCCTCAGGCAGGTGTCCCCTCAGAGAGCCGTGAGGGAAGGGGTGATGGCTCCTGCCATTCCCTCAGGCGGGTGTCCCCTCACGGAACCGTCAGGAAAAGGGCGATGGCACACACGGACACCTCCCAAAGCACCGGGGGAAGGCGGTGCCGCCTGCGAGGGCCGTGTGGGGCAGGGCTCTGTGGCAGACATGGGCAGCGAGAGCGCCGCCCGCGCCGTGGAACGGCACTGCGACAGCATCATTCCGGTGCCCATCAGCGACAGCGGGGACAGCGAGGGTCACGGCGCACGCTGCGCGGCGCTGCCTGACGAGGATTCATCAGCGGGGCAGCAGCAGCGGCAGGGCCGCTAAGGGCACGCCTGCCACAAAGCGATCTGTTTGTGAAAGCGCAGGAGGGACGGGACCTGCCACAAAGTGAGGCGTGCGAGCAAACGCATGCGCGCGAGCCGGCCTGGCCGCGCGTGCTCGCGGCGGGGGGAGAGGTCTCGCGCGACGGGCGCGCGGCTATAAATGGCGGTGGGCGTGGCCGGCGGCGCCAGGCGCGCAGTGCGCGTGCGCGGCCGTCAGGGGAGCGCTGGGCAGCGCCATATCCCGGCCCCCCCCACCGCCCCGACACCGCGCGCATGCGCGCTGAGCTGCTGCGGGCACCTGCGCAATAGTGATCCCCGGGTCGCTCTCGGCGGAGACCGGCCCGGGAGGACATGCTGCCAAATAGTGATCCCTCGCTGCTGGTGGTCTCCTGAGGGGGCTGCGGGGTCCGGGGGCCGTCCCCACACACCGCACCTGCCCGGGCAGCGCTCCCCGCCTCCCTCCGGCCTCCCAGCAGCGCCGCACCGCCGGCGGGGCCGCTCCTCGGGCCGCGAGGTGAGAGCGGAGGGGAAGGAGTTGTGAGGTGGGGGGGGGGGGGGGGGGG
>VZUI01009956.1:0-97641 GCA_013401135.1 Cettia cetti
AAAGGAAAGGAAAGGAAAGGAAAGGAAAGGAAAGGAAAGGAAAGGAAAGGAAAGGAAAGGAAAGGAAAGGAAAGGCTCCTCTCTATGGCATCCCACAGGATCCTTAGCTCTCCTCAGCTGGAGCCCTCCCAGCAATTCTTGGAGCTCTGCCTTGCCCATGTGCTGTGTGAACCCAGGGGATCCTGTCCAGCTGCTTCCATCCAAAGGTGCCCCATCCATGGATGCAGCTGCTGAGTCCCTGATGACAGCATCCTGCTGCAGGGCACCTCTGATCCCACTTTTCCAGAGTCCAGAGGGATACAGTCCTGACCTGCCACTAAATGCAGTTAATTGCTGGAGTGCTCCACTCTGGCTTTTCCTTCAGGGCTGGTGTTAGGCAGCAAATGTAGCACTTCATTTTAGGTAGAGCAGCTCTCCCTGAGGTCTCTTGGGGCCCGAGGCACACAGATCCATTCTCCTTTATTTTTGCAGTGTCCCTGAGGCATTGCTATCATGCAGCCTCCCTTTGGTTGCCCCTTCCATCCCAGTTCTGTCATGCACGAGGTGGAAGAGCCCCACAGCAGCGTGGTGAGCCTGCTGTGGGAGCTGCAGGCATTGTGTGCACTGTCTGTTCGTGTAAATGTTGTGTTTGGACATGCTCAGAGTGGCATCTCCCTCACTGCAGCACTCCACTGTCCTGGGTGCCCACCAGTTGCCTTGCCAGTCAGTGGGAGACACATCCCAGGGCAGAGAGAGGGGATTCATCCAGCTCAGGTGCCAGGCCTGCCCCACCCTGGGACCTTGCTGGCACCCACTGCCTTTCTGAGGGGGAATGCTATCAAGAGCAGGCTTTCTTGGCAAGTCTGTGGCTGTTTTAGCACTTCCATAATTAAAAAGCTCTGGTGAGAGGAGGGATGGGCCTTCTCATGGGGTGGGACTGTGGCTAAACATTTACCCAGCATCCAGGCAGGGTCTGTGGGCAGAGGACCTGTGTGAAAGAAGGCAGCTCATTGATGGGAGAACAGGTCTGAAAAGCAACCAAGGCAGTTTGAAAGCTGACTAGAGGGAAAACAAAGCAGGGACCATAATTAAATCACAAATAAGCTGCTGCAAAACTGTTTGCCAGCTGATCCTCAGAGCATGGCCATCAATGGTCCCTTGTCCAAGGGGAGTTTGTGCTGAAGGGAATCCTGCAGTGATCTGCCCGAGAATCCATTCTAGGCACTATTTCCAGGGATGAATGGCATGTTGACATTGAGAACACTTATTCAAACAATAACTTTTAACTGGAGCTGGGAGAGAACACGGTGTTCTCTCCTGCCCAGGACAGGCTCAGGATTCACAGTCACCCTGGAATAGGAGGATGTTGTTCAGTAAAGATGCATTTAAAATCAGAGATTTCATCAGAAATAATTAAGTGGCAAAGACAGGCAATGGAACAGTTTACAGATGAAGACATTGGGGCTCTGGAGGATCTGAAGTTGAGTGAGAGCCAGCAGTGTTGTGCTAGTACAAACCAGCCAGCATTTTCCATTGTATAAATAGGAGTGTTGTCTGTGAGGCATGAAGTAAGCCTCCAACTTTACAAGGAAATTATAAAGCCTCAGCTGGAATATTTTATCTTGTTTGGACTCTTCACTTCAGGAAATATGTGAGTCAGTTGGATAAAGCCCAGAAGAGAGTAGCAAAATGGATGGAGGATGTGGAAAACATAGCCTGTGGGTAAATGCTGAGAGATTGAGGGAATCTGCCCTTAGAAAGCAAAGATATGGACAGGGTCATGAAAGTAGGCTTAAAGTGCAGAAAATGTCATTAAGGAAAAGACTGCTTGCAATGCCTGTCATCACTAGATTTCAATTTCAGTTTTCATCACTAGAACACATTTCAATTGCAACCAGGACAACCAACCCTTCCCAGCCCTCTTGGAAGTGAAGTGTGGGAGTACAGAGTTGCCTGGGAGTCTGTGTCACCAGAGCAGGTTATGCAAAACCATGAAAATTCACATTGGCCTTGCTCTGGGGTAGAGCAGGGACAGTATGACTTCCTGAAATCCCTGTCGAGCCTGTAAAGCCTAAACTACATGAAAAATATTTATTAGTGTAGAAACTGACAAATGCCTGGAACTCAATGGAAATCATTCTTTATTTAGTGTCTTTGTATTTCCTCAATTTTTACAATCATCACATCTAACCAGGCTCTTGTCACTCATCTGCTGGTTTGCTTTTTCTGGTTGTCTGAGTCAAAGATTCTTCATGTGAGTTCAGAGGAACATTTCATTTGTGTTTTTCATTTGCAGCTGTGCTGAATCTTCCCACTGTATTTTGGGGCAGGTCCTGCCCTGCTCCATGGACTGTCCCTCCCTGGAGCTCTCCAGGGAAAGGCAGGATCAGCCAGGAATGTCACCAGGCAGCAGCAGAGGGTGGGCTCCACATCACAGGATCTGCTGGGATGGGTGCATGGCTGGGAGCAGGGGGTGGACACAGCCTTTGCAGAAGGTCAGCAAGCTAAAGCCTACAAGATGTGTTGTGGTGGAGCTCTGTGTTGCTCCCCAGATGAAATCTGTGTGTAGTCCTGTGCCTTCCTCCTAAAGATAAGAGGTGTTGGATGACCTGTCTGTTCAACAGCTTGTCTTTCTGACCATGCCTGGTGGTGCATCTTCTCTGCCTCAGAGCAGAAGCCTTTTTTTGGGTTAATTTGTTTTATTTGAATTATTCAGAAGTGGTAACACAAGTATCCACTCACATTCCTGGGGAGAGGAAATGGGATTTTAGGGGCAAGGAACATTTTGATTCTTCTGAGCCTTCCCAATACAGCAGATGCCTCCCTTCTTGTGAGGCATTACTGTCATTGTCACCATTGTTTCCAGTGGTTGATGTCCTTCCACACTGGGATTGTCTGCCTTTGTTATGCATCTTGACCCTGAGATGAGCTCAGCTGGTCAGAGCAGGGTGCCAATAATGCCAGAGTTGTGGGTTTGATCCCCATAAGGGCCATTCACCTAAGAGTCTGTCTCCATAATCCTCCTGGGTCCCTTCCAACTCAGACTCTCTTGAGATTTTGTGATCTTATCTGACTGTAACAGTATTTCCACTGTGTGTTGTTGTGTGGTCTCATTTTCATTGTCTTTACAGGAAAAAACCCCAAGGATTTGGTTCTTTACTAGAATGAAATAGAGGCAGTGCTCTTATGTGGAAGAAAAGCATTAGGAAAATCAATAATGAAGGAATTGGGGTGACCCTGGAACAAAGAGGTGTGCAGAGGTGACAAACAGCACCTTCCTGTCTGTCTCCACTTGATATCCCACCAGATAAACTCCACATTTCTCATCCTTTGAAGCAGGTTCAATCCTGAAAGCATTGCAAGGGCTGGATACAATCTGCACAACGAAGCCCAAGACAATTTCAGTGTAGCCAAGGTTTTCTGAGCCTGGCCTTGCTACAGGAAGGTTGAATCTGCACCAGTGACATTTCAGCTGGGTGCTTTGACATCTGCCTTGTGCAAGATCTAGAGACATCCCTGCTTGCCATGTCCAAACACAAGAGAGGGTGCCCAGAATGCACAGCCACGACGTGGTTAACGAGTTACTCAGTGTCTGTAGGAGGGGTTTACAATTGTGTGTGGGTGGTAGATTCAGCAGGAAAATATTTCATTATGCTGAAGAAATTCTCTGATGGGCTGCAGCTGTAATACCTCTTGTATTAGTCAAACAATAGCACTCCAGCTACCTTGCCCATCACATTAAAGATGACTTATGTACTTGTGACACCAGTGATTGTGTGGCTTACTGCCACCTTGCTTTCACAGCTGAGGCCAACCCTACGTGGTGTGTTCTTATTTCCAGCCTTTTCTTGTCTTTTATGTAAGGTCCTTCCCATTTATTAACAGCATTTTATCTCCTGGAAAGCAGGACTGCTTTCCAGTTACCTTGATCCTAATTAAGGTCCATCTATTCTTATCATCACAAACATCATTAGTAAAATGCCACCTGCAACAGTAAGTTCTGGGGCAGCCCTGAAATGTGTGGCTGGAAGTGGTCATTTCCCTGAAAGGTCTCTGAGTTGAGGGGTTTTATTCATGCCTCACCAGCTACACTCAGTTCCTATTCCAGCTAATCTTATGAACAGCAGCTCAAGGAGTAAGTTACCTGTGGAGACACCAAAGAGATGTCAAGCCTTTTTATTACATGTTTTTTTCTCATACAGTTAAAATGTTTCAGTGACAATTTCCCTCTGATACAGGATGCCTTAGCTAAAGGGGGGTATAGGAACCTGCCTAGGTAAAGTGGCCTAAAACCTAGAAAAACAAATTGTGTCTCAGAAAGTGCTGGAAATAGCATTATTATCACTGCTAAGCCTGCAGTGAAGGGCTCGCTTTTGTCAGCCACATGGTGTTTGCAAAAGGAGGGGCATGGTAGATATCCCAGCAATCATTTTGAAAGATCAAGTGAGAGCTCTTGTCAGCAGCTTTTCCCGTGCTGGGAGGTGGTGACAAGCACCTCTCCATTCAACACTGAACAATTCAGGAACTCCTGGATGTGCCTGTCTCCATGGTGTGTCTTTCAAGACTGAGGTCAAAAGCTGTTTGGCAGCCTCAGTCTGTCTTTTATTGAACTGCCTGTGGGATGGAAGTGGATTTCACTTCTGACACCACAACTCCTGCTGAACAAGTTCATGTGCTGCCTGGAATTCTGCTTTCAGCACTTGTGTGCTTGACTCTCATGTTTGATGCAGGTGCAGAGAGATTTGCACTGGTCACCTCTGCCTGCTTTCTTTGTCTCTTTTTATTAGGTATAAGGTGGGAGGTAAAGACCACAGTCCTGGGAGGTCCATGGAGGGGTTGGAGGTCTCTGTGTTGCAGTTCAGAGGCTCATGCATGGGCTGCTGGTTTGGGCATTTATTTTGAGGTGATCCTGATGCAGGTGACCCGTGCAGGATTCAGTACTGCAGGGTTCAGTGGACCAAAATGTGGCAGCACAAAGATGAAGAAGCTGCTGAGTTGAGTCAGGAGAGTCTGCAGCCTTTGGTCTGCAGGAGGTCAGGGCTGGTCTGAGTCAGTTCTGTGAACTGTTCATTGTTTTCCAGTAAAACACAATCCTGAGCTTCACATCATCTGTGGAACAGAAAGGAAAATATTTTCATTGCACTCTCATTCACACACTCTTTCTATTTCAAAAGTTCTGAATGGTTCACACCAGTCTCAGGGCACTGTGAGTGATGTTCCCTCCTTAAATGCCCCCACACTCCCTTGGCCATCCCTTTGGGCTTTTTTCAACCACACACAGTACCAAGAAATGAAGTGCTATGAGAACTTTGCCAATTCATCACAAATGGGGGAAGATCTTAGCCAGAAAGGGACATGAGGTGTGACACCCCTGACAGTTCTCTGCTCCTGGTGAGGTGAGGTTCAGAGCGTGTGGCTCCAGGCAGAAGAGAGGTTTGGGCTGGAAGTGCTGTGCTGTTCAGGAAAACCTGTTTCCAAAGCAGGGCTGACTGCCCTCCCTCTGAGTCACAGGGCCAACCAACCTTTACCCTTTGGGGAGCCATGGACAGGCCACAAACCTTGCTGAGAGCCTATGGATTTGCAGTGGAGAAACACAGAAGGGTTATGGAGGGTTTGCAAACTGTCTGCAAAGGGTTTCCTTCCTGTAAAATGAATCCAAAAGGGAAGAGTTAAAACTGTGTGGGCCTATTCTACCCTTCTGCAGATGTGACTTCTAGTTCTGCTTGTTTACAGGACCAGTTTGGGAGAAGTTTTCAGGGTTTCTTCTTGTGGCATTGAGGGGGGACATGTTCTGTTGCTGTTCTTCATCCCTGTGCACCTTAATCCTTGGCCTGTGCCAAGGTTATTCAGGGCAGAAACTGGGTTTGGAGGTGCTCAGCATCACAGATTTATTGCTGCTAAAGCCAAAATAAACTCCAAACCTATTTATAAAGATGTGAGATAGCACCAGTAGCTGGGTGACAAAGGGCAGGTGCTACAGATGCTTAAGACCAGGAGAGGTTTCTGCACAGTAAGGAGACCCAGAGGTCCATGGCTTGATCTGCCCCATTCTTGTAGTTTAGACAATGAAACTATGGAGCATTTAGCTCCAAAAATAGAACTACACGTGGTACCATGGTGAGGTATTAAATCCAGTCCTGAAAGGAATAGAAACACATTGGTGAGAGATTGTGCTGGTGCATAAAGCCCTGAGGTTTGGCTGATGATGTGTGTTCAAACTGGAGAGCAGCTCCTTCGACCTTAGAGTGCTACTGAATTCATGGAAGAGGGACCAACAGTTCATTCTTCAGCTGCCACAGTGTGATTACAAAAATCCTCTGCTTCAGGATATTCTCAGAAGTTGTGTTTCTTGACTGAGACAACATCCCAGAGTGTGTGGCTCTCTGACACATCATGTCGTTTCTCATTCTGCCAAACAGAAGTGAGCTTGCTTCCCCCAAACACCACAGGTTTCCTCTTTTCCTCTGGTAGGAAATGTTTCACCACTTCTGTGAAACCCTCTCTGGTTCTGGTGGCCAGTAGAGCTTGGATCTTGTATCTGTTTTTCCTTTTACCACGTCACTTTAGTTTTAACAAGTGGTTTTCTCCTGCCTCGCTGTTCACTAACTGAATTCCACAGAACCACGGGATGGTTTGGATTGGAAGGGACTTTGTGCCAGCTCCCTGCAGGGGACACGTTCCACTAGACCAGATGGCTCCTAGCCCTGGCCTTGAGTATCTCCCAGGGCTGCGAAAAAAAAGAACAACTTTTTGTTCACAGTCCTCCTTCACAGTCAGGAATTGTCTGTAATTGTCTGCTGGGTCGTATCTCTCAAAGAAACAACTGCTTTTTCCTTCCCCACACTGCCTAAGTGGTCTAATTAACATGTGGCTGATAAGGAAGGACAGAACTTGTAGGTGTTGGTCTGTTAACCAGTGCTAAATTGCACCCAGAGTGCAAGGCTTTAGCTTAACTGGAAAACTGTTTGGGATATAAAATCCAGGCCAAAATAGAATCTATTCCTAAAATCCATGGTCACTAGTTTACCACAGAGTTACAAGTAGCCTTCTGATTTTCCAAACATGGGGATTGAAGGCTCCATGTGGTGCTCCCAGGCAAGACTCTGCCTTTGCTGGATCAGAGAGTGCATTATCTCTCAACGAGCCTTCTCTGTAAAAAAAGTCATCCCCTCCCTCTCTTCTAATCCCCACTCTCACTTCTAATCATGACTAAGCTGCAGAGAAATTTGTAATGTCAGTTTTACCTTGGCAAACATAGTTGCTTCCAGCAGATGGCATTCCAGCAGTGCAGATCTGATCCAGATTAGTTCCTATCCCTACTTGAGCTGCCAGAATAATCCCTGCACAGAAGTGGACTTTTTTTTTTCTCCTAATGCTCAAAATAAATTGAGTTAAAACACTCTTGTTCATTTCCTACCCAATTAAAGATGTGCTGTTTTCTATTTAATGCATTTTATAGCATTGGGGTTTTGGTTTTTTTTATTATTTTTCAATGTGCTTAAATCCGAAAGCATTTTATTTTGGAAAATTTGTCGAGACACTGAATGTTTTGGATTGGATTCACAAATGTGCTAACCACTGGGCACTGCTCTTTCATGTGTGAATTTTCTGCCCTCAAGTCATGTGTCTGGGTCCTCTGTGTGGCAGAGGGGAAGAATGAGGCACAGCACAGCAGCTCCACAACAGCCAGCAGGCAAAGCAGAGACCAGTTACAAGAAGCAGCTGGTAATTTTCACAGAATCACAGAACATTCCGAGTTGGAAGGAGCCCACAGGGATCATCGAGTGCTACTCTGAAGTGAATGGCCCATACAAAGGATCAAACCCACAGCCTTCATTTGTGAGCACCATGCTCTGGCTGAGCTACAGCTCTTTAACCAATGAATTACATTTCATATATATTTGGTAGGGTTTTAGGTACATTCCTCTGTAGGGTCTCAAAAATGCAAAAATTCTGGAGACAGATATGCTTGTGTGAAACCCCCAAGCCAAATATGAAGGTAACTTGCTTTACTGCTAACATCAAGTCAGTGCTGGCAGAAAAAACATTACTTCACTGACTGCACTGGGGCTTAGCATCACATTCCCTTCTCACAGATCTCAGCTCACATTATTAATTAATCAACGATTTAATTTTTTTTTAAAAATCTGCAAGACGTGGATACTGTATTGTTTACCTTTGCCTCACAGTAAATGTAACTTAGAATTTGTCTTTATTTAACCATGCACTTGTGGACTGTAAGCCAAGACAAGCTAACTCATAAAAGACAAGTCTTTGCATTTGATTTTGCTTCTGTTTGGTTAGGACACTTCTCAATGCTTCTTTATTGACCTAACGTGGAATTTATTTACTTACTACCCAGCTCACAAAAACAAGCTAAAGTTTAAATATTCCCCCGTGAGTCAGCAAAGCCTCTAGTTCATCAGGTTTTGCACTTGTAAGGGAAGAAAAAGCTCAAAGTATTTTTCTTTGCAAGCAAAAGCAAGCTGTGGCTTTGGGAGAGGGTGAGAGGGGAAGGATGGGGAGGGGCAGGGATGTTACAGGTGTGGGGTGTGGCACCTGCTTCCATTTGGGATCTGTAATCCTGAGTTCTTTCCTGAAATAAGGAACATAACACAACCCTTGAGGACATCTCTGTCCATATATCTACACATGGACATCTATATGCATAGAGATACATATCTGTATATACATAGATGCATGAATCTATACATAAAAATAAGCTTTTTATGGTTCTTGAAGCATGTTAACATCCTGCCTGATGCCCAAATAAGCACTGACCCAGGACAGCAGGCCTCATGTGCCAGCCCTAAACTGTTAATCCTCAAGGGTTCTCCTCCATCACCACTTGACCATGGTTATCCAGAATACTGACACAGAGGCAGATTTCAGGCTTTGGCAGAATTAGATGGTTGTCGATTGGGATTTGGAAAACAGCAGTTTCAAATAAAGCAGCCAAAGTAGTGCTCAGACTTGATTACAGTGACTTGCTTATTTTCTTATTTGGTACCATTTGGTAATCAGTGTTGTTTAGTTGATCTGGGACTGACATGTGCATTCAAAAGGAATGGTTCCTTGGGCTTTCTAGCTGGATGTCTGTGGAAGTTGCTGCTCTCACTCCACTGTCTTCAGTTCACAACTTCTAAAAAGTTTTGCACTTATATCTTCTGTCTTCAGCTTGTGGTCAGAAACAATTTTCCATTTGCTGAGAAAATGAGGAGATTGGTTAAACTACAGAGGCAACTGAGCAGCTGCAGGCTTTGGAGTGTCACAGCTGGTGTGGCAGAAATTTCTATATTCCAGCTGCTAAGTGACCTGAGTGGAAAAAAGGAAATTCTCCAGGGAAATTTTTTTTGGGGAAAAAAGGTGCTATGGCTTTGGTGTTGAATGTGACTGAAACCACATCTGTGGGTCACTCACAGCTGCCTTTCATGGAGACAGCAGGGGAAGGGGCAGTGCCCACGCTGGGCTGGGCTGCAGTGCAGCTGGAAAGGCAGTCACTGCAGGCCAGGTGAGTGTTCCCAGGCAGTGATCTGGAAGAACCAGTGATGCAGCTTCCAGCCTGCTCTGCCTCCACCCATCGCAGCTGGCAGCTGTAGCAGGAAGAGATGAGGGGAGAGAGGAAGTGCCGGGAGGTGCAGGCATCTTCCTCACAGGGTGAGAGCCTGGTTCAGAGGACACTGAGGCTCAGAGCCAGCAGTTTATGTGTAACAGTCATAACTCTGGTATGTGTGCAGAGGCCTCCATCACCCTCACACTGGTGTTTCCCTTCCACAGAAACGACGTGGGAGCGGCCCAGCAGCGTGCCTGGCACTCCAAAGAGCCCTGTGTCACAGAAGAGTTCTGCAGGTACTGTGGGATGCTGTGCCTGCCTGCTGCCCTGGGTGAATCTGCTTCTCTACCATTCAGAAAAGCAGAGGGAAGTGCTGTGATGTAGTGGGACAGAGACTTGATGTACATACAGAATCATGGAATGGTTCAGGTGGGAGGGGACATGTTCTCTCTCATATTTGCTGCCCCACTCATTATGGTCATGGGCAAAACAGACTCCACTCAGGAAAATGTTGAATCTATTACCAGTGAAATCACAGTAGGGTACAAAGAAATAAAACTAAATGTTAAAACACTGTGATTTATATCTGCATATTCAATTATGGGATTAGTTTTTGTGCAGTTTTTCATTTGCTATCAGCAGCAAGCCTAACTCTCCATCTGTTCTTACAGTGAATGGCTACTACATCTCTGGGTCCCCAGTACACCAGCTCGACTCAGGTCACATGAGCCTCCGAAAAACCAGTGGGGACCCCCAGGTAAGCTTTTGGGGAAAAGCCAAACAGCAGGATCCAAGAATAAATGGGTTTCCACTTAAGTAGTTTAGGAATTCACCCAGAGCAGGAAGTCAAGAGGTCATTTTCTTTTAGAAGCTCTCAGATCAGGCAGATTTGTTGCGTGTGGCATAGTTAGTCTTTGTGTCCAGCTGGTAAAACAGTAAAAAAATGCCAAGATCCTTTGGATTTTTTTGTCCTATCACTCCTTTCTGAAAAATCCACCAGGCTGCTCTAGTCACTATTAACAGCCCTATGAATTTTCCTGCCACTCCAGGCCTGAACCCTGGGCCTGTGTCCAGCACAGTCCTCCCTTTACACTTGCACATCCGCCCATGTCTGTATCTCATTGTATTTTCCTGCAGCTCCAGCTTTCCCTCCCAAAGACACTATTCACAAAGAATTCATCCAGAGCTTTTTTCTCAATGACTTCATCTACTCTGGCCTGTCCTTTCACAGCCCCTCCTCAGTGCCTCACCCAGCACATCACCCCGAGTTAACCTACAGGATGCTGACCTGTGGACTCTTGGCCTCCCCTGCCTTTGTCCAAATTTCCAATAAATATCTCTGCACTTTTGCTTGCAACACGTCATATCCCCGGGAAGGTCTTCCCCACAGGTCTGCAGATGCAGCACAGGGCTCTCTTCCAGCTCCTCCCAAGAAACTCTTCCCTCCCTGCCAAAACATCACCATATGAGCATGTGACTGCCACAGCTGGTGGATCCCACTGCACTTGGGCTGTGCTTCCCCACCCTCTGGCGTTTCCCCCAGTGCTCCCCACCTGAGTTTTCTGTTTCATTTCTGTATGAGAGGGCTGAGGCCTTTTGCAGTGCTGAATACCCTTGGGGGAATGGGTGTGCTGCTGCCAGAGGACCTGGCCTGTCTGGTGCTCTCAGTGTCTCTCTGACATTTTCTGTTTCTTGGTCTAAGTTTTGTGTTGTCTGACATCTCTCCTGCTTTGCCTTGACCCTCTTTCTCACGTGCTGCCTTGTAAGTAGTTCCCTTCAGCCTTTCACCTAGGTCAGTATTCCTGGTGTAGATTCATGGCATTTCTCATGATACAGTCCAGCTCTTTGGATTCCCTGTTTCTTCCACATCAAACATCTTGTACTAACTCCCTGTGCTGCTGTTTCTCTGAGTAATTTGGCTGCAGACATGAGCACCTAAACTAGGTCAAAAGCATTTTAGAATCTTATGTAGTGCATTTCCAGACACCCCTGTCCACACATTTACTGTGACTCCCTCAGAGAACCCAAAGAAAACTTGTAGGCTCTGACTTCCTTCAAGAAGTCCCTTGGGAATCCTTGTGTCAAAAAAAAAAAAAAAAGAAAAAAAAATTTCTCAAGGTATCTGGCTCCCATGTTTTTGTAGTTGGCTTGGAACATGATTAACTAACTTCTGCAGAACTTCCTTTGGAGCAACATTTGCAACCTTCTGTTTTTACAGTGCTGAGTCTTACTCAAATTCACAGACACCTTTTTACTCAAATTCACAGCTGAGATACATGAGGAGTCAGAGTCACAGAGTCAGTTGGGTTGGGAGGGACTTTAAAGCCCATCTTGTACCCCCTGCCATGGGCAGAGACACCTTCCACTGTCCCAGGCTGCTCCAAGCCCTCTCCCACCTGGCCTTGGACACTTCCAGGGATCCAGAGGCAGCCACAGCTTCTCTGGGCACCTGTGCCAGGGCCTCCCCACCCTCACAGGGAACAATTTCTTTATAGTATCCCATCTAACCCTGCCCTCTCTCAGTGGGAAGCCATTCCCCTTTTTTTCTATCACTCCATCCCTTGTCCAAAATCTCTCTCCAGCTTTTTGTAGGCCAACTTCACATACTGAAAGTTTCCACTAAGGTCTCCCTGGAGTCCTCTCCAGGCTCTCTCAGCCTTTCAGTGCTATGCATTGCTTTGCTCAGCTGACTCAACCATCAGCCTGTCAGAAATCCCTTCCATGGCTTTTCTCATTCCCTTCATCGCCACCATGATACTTTCTTTCCGCTGCTCCTTTATTACAGGTTTTTCCAAACTGAACTCCTGGCTTCATCCCTGCTTTGAACCTGCTTTGAATTAGTTCTGAATCTCTGGCTGCTGGTGGCATTAATTCTTAGAGCAGCTTGTGTCTATGCCTGCTTGGGAAGCTGCTTTTCCTGGGAGCTGTGGCAGCTTTTGCAGAAGAGTCCATAGTAAGGAAAGCATCTGACCATAAACTCATGGTTGCAAGAAGCTGTTCTGCGTACCCTCAAAGTCTTTTTGGCCGGTTTGTCTCTCTCCTTGTGTGTCTTGGGCCATCCTAAGCTGCTCTGCTTTGACTGCTTCCTTGTCTGTCCCTGGCACGGGCTGTCTCCCACTCTGGAGCAGCTCCTAGGCTTTGGGCAGGACGCTTTCTTAGACCTGGGCAGCAGCCACCGAGCAAACAAATGCTGGCCGGATCCCTCCAGCAAGCTCAGCCACATTTCTTGGAAACAGGTCAGGGGGTGGGGGGAAAAGCCACAACTGAGAACAACACGGAGCTATGCTGTGCTGGGCATGGGGCCAGACCTTGTTTATGGCTTCCTAGAGAGCAGCTAAATGCTGCCCGTTCAGGTTGTCACAAGTGCCACCAAGCGGACAGCAGAACAGCCGTGGGAGTGCACGTGTGTGCTGCTAGGCTCGATGCTGCTGCTGGGGGTCGAGTCCCAGGACGAGCACGGGGTGCCCGGGCAGTGGGATTTGGGGTGGGAGTCCCTGGCACAGCCCGGTGAGGCTGCCAGGAGCGATTCACGCGCTGCAGATCAGCTGTCACAGCATCTGAGCCCCACCAGGAGCCTGCCACAGGGTCAGGGGGCACTGCCCGCCTGCGGGGACTGCCTGTGGGGCACATTTATGTCCCTGTCCCCAGGGGGTACGATGCCACCATTCCACAGACAGGTAGGAACTGCCTGATGGCAGGACACTGCCACCATCGCTGTCCCCAGCAGTGGATGCCACCATCCCCGTTCTCGTACCCAGCGGAGCAAAGTGTCACCCCGTGGGACACTCCTGTCCCCGTGCTCAGGGGGGTGTGACGCCACCATACCGTGGCTTGGAACACTCTTCCCACCCCCGCCAGCGGGTGCCACCGTCCCACGGCGCAGCGAGCCCCGGCCCCGCGCTCGGTGCGGCGGGGGCGAGAGAGGCGGAGCAGCGAGCCGGGGCCTCCCGCAGCTCCCCCTCCCTCCATCCCTGCCTCCCGAGCCGAGCCGAGCCGTGCCATGGGACCCGCCTCTCCCCGCCCCGCGCAGCCATGCTGGGCTCCGAGAGCGGCCGCGATGATGCGCTCCGCTTCCCTCCGCAGAGCCCGGGGTCCCCGGCGGCGCCGCGGCGGCAGAGCAAGGAGAGCAGCCTGACGGTGAGTGCGGGGCACCGGGGCTGGAACCGGGAGGGTGAGTGCTGGGCACCGGGGCTGGAACCGCGGGGGTTCCGTGCTGGGCACCGGGGCTGGAACCGCGGGGATTCCGTGCTGGGCACCGGGCAATGAATGGGGCTGGGAAGCGCCGGGGATTCCGTGCTGGGCACCGGGCATTGGGCTGGGGAACCTCGGGGATTCTGTGCTGGAGACCAGGCAATGGGAACCGCGGGGGTTCCGTGCTGGGCACCCCGTGCCGGAGCATCCTCCCGCGCGGATTTTGGTGTTCGAACTCCTGTAAAGCCACGCAGGGTTTGGGATCTCTGCCCTGCGCTGCAGTCCAGGCGCGATTTTCCGTGGAATAATGGGTGGCTCCAGGATGAGCAGGAGGGAACGCGGTGCCTTAAGAGGTGCCTCGGACTGTGAACCAGGTGTCCTGAAAAAACTTCCTCATCTGATCATCTCCCCTCCACAACAGCCTCTGTACTGGGAGAAGTACTGGAGAGTTAGAGAAAGACAGAGCAGGATCTTTTTTTCCCCAATCTATATTTGAGGTGTCACAAAGGTTTCTTGTGCCTGAGTGTCCAAGTAAAGATTCCTGTTGTAAAGTATAGGCAAAGGATTTATATTTCAGTGTAGAGTTAATCTTACATTTACTTTTTATCTTTATAATTAAGCATAACTAACTCCATGCAGGGACTTTTTGCAAGAGCATGTAGTGGCAGGACACGGAGCAGTGGTTTTAAACTGAAAGAAAGGAGATTTAGATTAGATAGTAGGAAGAAATTGTTCCCTGTGCCTTCCTCTGGATGCCTGGCAGTGTCCAAGGCCAGGTTGGACAGGGCTTGAAGCAACCTGGGATAGTGGAAGGTGTCCTTGGCCATGGCAAGGGAGTGGAACAAAATGAACTTTAATGTTCCTTCCAACCTAAGCCTCTCTGTGATTCTGTGTTATGAATGGAAATGTCCTCAGTTGTATGATGTATCTCAGTTTGCAGACATTAATATCTTTTGTGTGCTTGGTGACCTCATCTGGAACACAATTAGCACTTATGGGCTCCTCAGTGCAGGACAGATGATTAAAAACAGAAAGGAAATCAAAATAGATGAATGAAGGTGGCTAATAATAGAAAGTTTTATTTAAATGGAAATCAGAAGAAACAAACAGATAAATTAATTTTCAGCAATAAAGGAGAGGTAATAACCATGCTTGCAGCTGCAAGAATTGGCAAGGTGTCAAGTCCCTGAGAACAAAAGGAATAATTTAATATTATACATTCTTAATGTTACTACGAGGAGGAGATTGTTGTCTGCATTGTCACGTGCAGCCTGCAGATTTATTTATTAGTGGGTTGGGTTGCTGGTGACAGAGACCAGGGTTCAAAGGAAGCTCATGGAGATGTCTCTGACTGAGATGTGGGTCAGCCACTGCCATGCAGGTACAGTGTTCTGGGGCAGGAGGGGGAAATCTTTAACAGTTTTGGAAAAAAAAAACCCCACTTCAATCAGTGATTTTAGTTATTAAAATTGGTTGTTACCAATGTTAGTACTGTTAATTGGTAAATTGCGAGTGCGCTGTGCTTTGAAGCAAGTATAAATCTGTGTGTACAGACATTTTTGCAGATGTCTGGGAGAATCAGCTGTTCCAGGGCTGCAGTGGCTGGGGCAGGAGACGTGTCCCAGCCCTTGAATGCAGCCTCTGCCTGCTCAGGCTGGAGGGTTGAGGTAAATCATGGGCTGAACATCATGTCCAGAGGGACTAGACATGCTCACACAGGGTGGCTTGCACTGGGCTGCATGAGCACAAGAGCAGGAGTGCTTGTTTTTCTGCAATCCCTGCTGCTTACAGGGCTGAGGACTCAGGCTCTTCTCTCTCATATTTGCTGGTCCACGTGCCATCAGGTAACATCTGCAAAGCAAGAAGCTGTGTGTTATGTCAGGGTCACTGGGTGTGCATTTCTCCAGCAGCAACCCAAAGCTTTCAAGTAGGATGAATCAGACAAAAAATAAGCTAATTTTAACAGCTGTTTGCTCCAAGCCATTGCCTCCATCAAGGCAGCATTGTGAAAAATAAATCTCATATGGAGTGTAAACTGTAAAACAGTGTAAGTGTTTTTGCTGTCTCCTAGGAGGTTCTGTTTGCTCAGTGCCACTCAAGCTGACGTGGGGATGTTCTGGTTAGCAGAGCTGCAGGGCATGTCCTTAGCTTGCTGTCAGATGCTTTTCCTTGGTCTGTAGCTGTGCTCAGGCAGAACCTCTTCTTGCAGAGGGGAGTTCTGTGATTTCCTTCAAGGCTTTTGGTCCAGGAAACCTCCCTTCAAGCTGAAATCCTGTAGCACACAGGCTGCAAACATCAGGTGATGTCCAGCCGAGCTGTTGCTGCGTCATCGCCTTCAGCAGAGGAGTGGGAGCATCTTCCTCAGGATGCATCTGCCTCCTCTGCATCCAAGTAGCATCAAGAAACCCTGAAGGCAGGTGGAGCTGGAGTATTTCCCATCTATGTGCAACCAACAAGAATAATCTGGTGTTTTCTCTTTGCTCAGTGAATGTTATTGACATGGTCTTCCATCTTCTTTAGGAGAGAAACTCCAGCTGGATGTATCAAAGGCTGTTATGAAACTGCAGATGTGTGGTCTGTGCTGGTTTTACAGTGAGTTTCAAGGTGCACTCGCTGTTTTAAGGCTGGATAGTTTGCTGGCTGATTCCTGAAGCCTCTGGCCATGAGTTGTCTGTGGAAGCTGGAGATGATTTACAATAGGTGAGGGAGAGTTAAATGGAGAATGTACAGAGGAATATCACCTGAGGAACAGAGCTATGTCTTACTTGGAAGAGCAGGAAAGCTCCCTGATTATAAAGTATTTCTGAGCATGGCTTGCTTTCTTAAAAATTCTCTGGTGCCTTGTTAGGATGGTGCAGGACTTGGAAAATGCTGGTTTGGATTGCATGTGCTGGACATGTCAATGAACACATGCTGCAGATGGGAAGATGTGCACAGGAACTTGGGATTTCCTGCTGCTTGCTCTGTGTCTGACCCAGTGTGACACACACAGGGTTGTGATGAGCACAGCATGAGGCTGCATGTTCTGCACAGTTCCCCCCTCTGCCCTGGGGCTGGCTGTGTGGTAGACACTGTCAGAAAAGCCCTGGTTTGGCAGGGGCCTGAATAATCTCTGAATCTTTCTACAGATGGACCAAGTAAAGAGGGCTCCTCCACACTTTTGGCAGAATCTTCCTTTTGAAATAGGAAGGAATCAATGGATTTGTTGACAGAGAGTACTTGAGTTGTCTGTTCTTCCCTTTTGTGGTACCACAGCTGCAGCATCATCCCACCAAAACTAAAACCCAGGGCAAATTCATGGAGTTGAAGCTACCCAGACATAGCCTAGGCATTTCTGGGCTTCCCTGTCTGGAGAGAGTTCAGGCTGCCCAAGCTCTTCTGAGATCTTCTCCAGCCTTTGCATTTGGTTTTTTTTTACCCAAATAGTTCCATTTCCCACATGAACTCAGTTAGTGGAGTTGGATGTTGTACTTTTTGCGTCTCAGCTGAAATTGTAAAGAAGATACTCAAATGAGGCAATCTGGCACATCTCTTCTGTGTTTAAGGTGCTGTGAATGTGTAGAAATCAGAAAAATAATGTGCATTTTTATGTTGAAGAAATAAGCAAAAACGTTGCCCTGCTTTAGTCGCTTTAGCATGGCACAGTGAGTTCCCCGCTCTCTGCTCGTTTATTTATGTTGTGTCTGATGTAATAAACATGTAGTTGATTATCTAAGCTTTGATCAAATTATTCTTCTTTTATTCATGTTGCTTGGCAATGTCTCAATTACTGGTGAGTGGTGGCAGTGACTTCAAAGCCTGCAGAGACTCTGAAATGCAGGAGATTAATGTCCACGTCCAACCCAACAAAGTTTGTTGCTCCTGTGCAAATCCTGTGCATTCACCTGGCCCAGGGGTCTGTTCCTCTTCTGTCACCCTTTTGTGTCTCAGTAATTAAGAGTCACCTACAATGTAAACAGCTCATTTTGCCATGACTGCCAATGTACTCATGGGAAATAGGAGCTGGAATATTCAGCTGTTAGGACTATAATTGCATTCGTTCATGATCAGTACACAGGCAAAAGTATTTTAATCCACTGAGTTTGGCACACAGCTTGTCAAGAGAAAAGCATCAATTTGTGCTGCTTCTCTGATCCCCTCTGTGCGTGTCCTCCACCAAGCTTTGTTTGTCACTGTGGTTTTTTTTCCTTCTGTGACTCTGTCCTTCTGTCCTCTGTGATCCAGTGCCTCTCAGACAGGTTTTCTGGTGCCACTCGTGGCCAGTGGCAGCTGGAAAGACAAGCTGCTGTCCTCTGGCAGGTTTGCTCAGCTCTTCCTTAGGGTTTTGCCCTGATGGTGTCTTGTTATTAATTTTGCTTTGTTGCAAGCTGACAACAGCCATTATTTTGATGAGGAGGCTGCATAAGAACTTAATATCATGGTGAGGCTGATAATCACCTCAGCTGTCCCAGTGGAGCTTGTGGAAATGCAATGCAGGTCATCACACCTTGTTTTCTCTTTATGTTCTGTGATTCCATCATTATCTGAGAGACGTGTTTTAATTTGTTTTGTTTCTTGCTGGCAATTACAGCTGTAATAGTCACCTTCTGCAAGCTTTTGTTAGGCTTTGCTGGCAAGTCAGCATTGTTAAGATATCCACACTGCCAGGTTTGGATTTGGAGTTTGCATGGAACAAAGTTTGGTCTCTCAAAATTAGTGAGGGCAGTGTGTTTGTGTCGTTGTCCATGGGGCTGATGGAGCTGTTTAATGCTGTCAGACATGGGGACATCATCACAAGATATTTTGGCTGTCCTTAGCATCACTCAGCTCATCAGTGGGACCAAGCTGGTGAAGCAGAGTGCTTTTTTTTTCAGCCCTTTTCTTTTAGAAGCAAGAAAAGGAGCATTTCAGAGGGAGGATTGGGAGGGGGGAATGCCACTCTGTCACGCTGCTGCTGCTCAGTGCCAGCCTGGTGTTCCCCTCCTGCTGGGAAATCCTGAGAGGTTTTAGAAATAATAGGAAATACCAATCCAAGAGCTCTTGTTTAAGTATAAGAAATCTGGGGTAATTAAAGGAAAGAAAGAACACAGGATTACCTATAGTCATATGTGATTTTTAGTAATATTTCTACAGTTCTGAAAGTTTTCATGTCCCTGGTGGAACTCAATGTAAAAAGCTGTAAGTTCCATAAAGTTCTGTTTACCATAGTATTCTTTTCCTTTTTTTTTTTTTTTTTTTTTTTTTTTTTTGTTTTAAGATTGTAAAAGCTTCTGCATTTTTTAATTTTTTTTAATTCTGGCACCAATTCCCTTTTAAAAGTGTTACTAGACCCAAATGGCCTCATGACTCTTTCCAGACAATTTGTCATCATTTCCAGACATTTTAGTCTTTGGAGAAGTGAAGAATATTTTGATTTATTCCTAAAACTTTGAGAAACACGTGAATTAACCCTGCTTTTATCACCTGCTGATGTGTGTATTCACTCTTCACTTCCTGCTGCATTCCTGGAGTTCTGTCCACTGCAGTGGGTCACTGTCACCAGTCCAGCCTTGGCATTTCCAGTGACTCTGGGTTATTGCTTCAGGACATTGAGACTCACTGTCACATCTCTAATCAGCAGCTGCCAGCTGACACAGATTGAGTTCTTGTGAAACAGGCACTGCCTTGAGCAGGGAATGGGAATTTCCCATGCTGTTTTTATCTGCAAATTTTTAAACTTCAGGATACAACTGCTGTACCCCCCACTGCAGATCACCTTCCTGTCCTGGCGTGCAGTGCCACGATGCAATGATCCAGCTCAAGATATTCTGTGATTTTGTGATACCCAGAGTTCTGTTAAAGGCTGCAGAACACACTCAGGAGGTGCAGCTGGTTAGAGCATGGCCATCCTGCTCTGAACTGAGTTCTGTAGCTCCTGGTGCATGACTCTTCTGGTGGGGAGCACAAAGGAGCAGGGAAGGTGTTTGCAGGGCTGTCTGTGGGTGGGACTCTGAGGCCAGTGGAGGCTGGCACTGGTTGGAGGTGCCAGCTCTAGCTGGAGGTGCTGGCTCTGACTGGACATTCTTGCTCTGGCTGGAGGGGCTAGCTCTGGCTGGAGGTGCAGGTTCTGGCTGGACATTCTTGCTCTGATTGGAGGTGCTGGTTCTGACTGGACATTCTTGCTCTGACTGGACATTCTTGCTCTGGCTGGAGAGGCTGGCTCTGGCTGGAGGTGCTGGTTCTGACTGGACATTCTTGCTCTGGCTGGAGGGGCAGGCTCTGGCTGGACATTCTTGCTCTGGCTGGAGGGGCAGGCTCTGGCTGGACATTCTTGCTCTGGCTGGAGGGGCTGGCTCTGGCTGGACATTCTTGCTCTGATTGGAGGTGCTGGCTCTGGCTGGACATTCTTGCTCTGATTGGAGGTGCTGGCTCTGGCTGGACATTCTTGCTCTGGCTGGAGGTGCTGGCTCTGGTTGGAGGGGCAGGGTCAGCAGTGCAAAGCCCAGATCTCTGACCTGCAGGTCATTTTGAAGGGAGCTTGAAAGCAAGGCACGTGGTGTAGGATCTAACTGAGGTGACAGCCAAAGACACCACAGGTACAGGCTCCTCACTGCTTTGGGATGGACTTGGCAAGCTGTGGGCAGAGTGTTTTATGTGGAGAAAGCTCTTGTACTGTTGCAGGACAGCTGCTGAACCTCCAGCCTGGGAAGAGGCAGCAGAACCAGCGTGGGTTTGTAGGAGCAGCCTTGTGTCAGCTAAAGGTTTTGTCTGCTCTGTTCTGGCACGGTGGGTTTGTGCTGTGTCAGCACCCACATCCTTTCTGATCCTCTCTGAATAGCCCAAGGGCAGATTCACTGTGTGTAAGCCCTGCCTTTGGGTCTGCCCTTGCAGCTGGGCTAAGCCTGCCCACAGAATTGTGTGTGGATTTCCTGTGAGCGTTAACTGATCCAAAACAACCCCCCGCCCCCAGGCAGTCTGTGAGTCTCCCATCCCCAATATCTCCTGGTCCCTTGGTTAATCCTCAAGTGTTGCCATGACCCTGAGAGGGACTGGTTTTAGGGTACCTGCCCAGCAGGGATTTGGGGTGAGCATTACAAACTGGCAGTGAGCTCTGACTCTTGCTGGTGCTTCCTCTGCGGGGTTTGGCTGTGTCCAGGGTTGTTCTGCAGCACGTTCTGCAGTAGCTGTGCTGCTCATTGCCTTCACTGTGCTGTTACCAGGCTGGATTGTTCCTCTGGGAGAGCTTAATGAGCTCTTGGAGTTTTTTATGCTGTTGTTTAATGACCGTGTGATGAGTCCTGTCTGACAGATCGCTGTGGCCTCTGCACGCTGAAGCTTCACTGACTCCAGAGAGCCCCTGCTCCCTTTTACACAGAGCATCCCTTCCATCTGAAAAGGTCTTAGAGATAGATTGAAGGGCTGTGCACTGAAAAAATAATTCCTTTTTTTGTCATGCTGTAGGAGACTGGATGGCCTTGGCATAGCCAAGGGTGTTTTGCACCTGTAGCTCCTGCAGTGCTCTCTGGTGCTCACTGTGTTTCTGTGCTCAGGGTGTTTCACATCAGGTTTTTTTACCACAGTTTTTAGGGATCTGGGAGAGCTCCCTGCGTGGTGCTTTCCAAATCCAGCAGGTTTTCCTCATGTGAAATGGGTATTCATTTCCCTCTGAGCCAACACTCCTGCTTGCAGAGAGCATCATTCTGGGAATACTTAGCTGCTGTTTCCATGCAACAACCAATTTTTCTTCACTGGCATGCACTCACTGGGAATTTTCTGATGGGAGCACTTGGATATAACTTTTTATTTACATATTTCTCATTAACAGCTAAATTTCATTACTGTCCAACTCTCCATTATTATTTTTTTTTTTTTTAACAGATCAACTGTGTGACTTTCCCCCACCCTGACGTAATGCCAGAGCAGCAGTTGCTGAAACCTTCAGAGTGGAGCTACTGTGATTATTTCTGGGTAAGTAGGCAGCCAGCCACATGCCACATGCAGCTCCAGAGCTTCCAAGAAAGTGGAATAAACAGCTTGATTAGTGGTACAAGGTAAAGGAGAATTTGGGCTGAGATGCAATGTGTTCAGGGAGTACCAGGGGATGCCAGTGAAGATTTCCTGGAAACATCTGAGCACTCTGAGATGTGGCTGCTCATCAGAGGAGTGTCCAGAAAGGCAAGGACAGTTTTCAGGAGGTGGATTTCTCAGGAAATCCAAGCCACATATCTCAAAATACCACAGGCAAAAGGGCAGTGCAATGGGAAGGGAATAGAATCCCAGAATCCCAGGCTGGCTTGGGTTGAAAGGAACATTAAACCCACCCTGTCCCACCCCCTGCCATGGCAGGGACACCTTCCACTATCCCAGGCTGCTCCAAGCCCTGTCCAGCCTGGCCTTGGGCACTGCCAGAGATCCAGGGGCAGCCACAGCTGCTCTGGGCACCTGTGCCAGGGCCTGCCCACCCTTAAAGGGGAAAATTCCATCCCAATCTCCCATCCATCCCTGCCCTCTGGCACTGGGAGCCATTCCCTGTGTCCTGTCCCTCCCTCCCTTGTCCCCAGTCCCCCTCCAGCTCTCCTGGAGCCCCTTCAGGTCCTGCCAGGGGCTCTGAGCTCTCCTTGGAGCCTTCTCTCCAAGCTGAAGAGCCCAAACTTTTTAGCCTGTCTCCAGAGCAGATGTGTCCCAGCTCAGTGTCCTCCTCTGGACTCACTCCAGCAGATCCACAGGTCCATGGACAGCGAGGTGGCTTGCAGGGAATGTGATTTCAGTGTTTCCCAGAGCAGGAGAGCCAGGGATACACAAGGAGGCACGGGATGCCCCTTCTAAAACAAGCACATAGTTAAAAACTCTTTGTTGAATTGCACAGCTCCCTCCACAGGCTACTCCAGAGGTCAGATAATAAATGGATTCTTTGTAGGCTGAGGTTTGTGAAGGACAGGTCCATTTGTAGCTTAAATTGAGTAGTTTTAATGCAGCCTGGAGCATCCAAATCTTCAGTGTCTGGTTCTCTGTGTGCCCCCTTGTGCTCAGGTCTGCTTTCAGGTGCCTGAATCAAATTAAAATGATGCAGTAGTCCTTGGAGTGTTGGAGCTGATAGAAAATGATCTTCCAGTGGAAAACTTTTCGTCCACCAGAAGATTTTTCTGGGCAGTGAGAGGAAAACCACAATGGAATCAACAAATACTACAAAAGAGATCAACAGTGAAGCTTTTAGGCATCTCATGTGTGTTTTCAGTTACTAGTTATTGAAGTGTTTCCCTTTTTAAAAGAAGTGTCAGTTTGGAGGCCCAGCAGCATGTCCCCTTGTGCCTGCTCAGTGCTGAAATACACTGACATGTTTGAAAATGGTCACATTATCACAAAATTTCTTCAGTTTCTTCAAGTCTTCTGATCCCAGTGGACCCTAAATCTTTAATGGTGTACAGACTGATTTTTTTGCACGTGTCTTACAAAAGTTCCTGCCCTGTTTGGTCCTCCCTGTCCAGGCTCAGCCAGTTCCATGGGTTGCTCACATCTCCATTTCAGTGAAACTCTACATAAAGCTCCTTACTTCTGGCAGACTTTTATCCTCCCATAACTCTGCTCGCAGGAATTTCCTCTTTGGCCTTGTCATGGTCTGCCCACAGATTATTCTTCTTCTATCTTCTCCCCTTCTCCCACTATCTCAGCCTGCTGGTGCCTGGCAAGGCATCCTGCCAGTCTCCTGCTTTGATTAATCTGGCATTTTCCTCTGGCTAGTTGTGCAGCATGTGGGGGATCAGAGCAAAATCCACAGCGCTGAGGGAAATGTTCTCTGAGAATTCATTTGTTGGAAGAGGGGGAGAAATGAAATTGGGAAGCAGAGAGAAAAGAGGCAGCAGAGGGAAAACTGTGTTGGTTCTTGTAGCAGCTCTGAAGGGCTGTGTAAGGAACAGACAATGAAGAATGGGGTGTGTAATCTGTGGGACAAGTTGCTGGTTTCACAGCAGATCTGTGCAGACTGGCTCAGTTTTCCTTTGTGCAAATCACAGTTGAGCTTGGCAGTCTGTTAAAGATCTTCCAGGGCTGTGTTCCCCCTGGAAGGAGCAGCACTGTCCTCCCCTCTCCCCCAGGAGATTCCCGTGGGCTGGCTCCAGGATTTCCTGCCCCTTGGGGCTGACACTTACCCAGCTGTGAAGGGTCATGGGCAGAAATGACAGCAGGGCAGCTGCTTTGGCCCCCACATCATCTTTTGCTGGCTAAAACTAATTATAAAGCTTCCCTTTTTAAATTTAAAAGGCGACAAAAAGGGGAGTAAGAGGAGCAGGAGAGTGTTGGGCTATTTCTTTGAGAGGGACTGAGGTTCTGCAGCCACCAGCTGCTCTCAGGGAAGGGTTCCTGAGGCACCACTGCTGGGCAGCTGCTGCTGGGAGCCACATCTCTCTGGGTTTGACCCCCAAAGCTTTTTGTTGAACTTCCTTTTATTTCTTTCAGGCAGATAAGAAGGACTCACAAGGGAACAATACAGTGTCGGGATTTGAAATTCTTCTTCAAAAGCAACTTAAAGGGAAACAAATGCAGAAAGAGATGGCAGAGTTTGTTCGAGAAAGGTAACTAGCACTTGGTTATCAAATTAAATATTTATTGCAATTGGTTTTGTTCACGATTTAGATATTCCTTAAATATGGTAAGGCTTAAATTGCATAAAAGGTATGCTGCAAATTCTTAATGAACATTGAATATTTCTTTAATGTTTCCAGGCTTCTCCAGCTCTCACTTGTCTCTCATGCTCTGAGTTGTATTGCACAAAGGCTGTTTAGAGGCAGCCAAGAAGGTTTTGTGTGTTTGGAGGGAACCAAGAAAGTCTTAAGCTGCAGATTCAAGGAAAAAAGCATAAACAGGAGAGAAGCAGAGGGGATATGATATTTAGAAGGGAAGTATTTTGTCTGAAAATACACAAGCAATTTGTTCACATGGAGCATAGGCACAGTTTCCTAGAGGAAGATTTGAAAAGACATCACTTTGGACTTGAGCTTGGTTATAGAACCACAGGATGGTTTGAGGTGGAAGGGACATTAAAGATTCATCTCATTCCAGCCCCTTGCCATCTCTGTCACTATCCTAGGTTGCTCCAAGCCCCATCCAATCTGGCCTTGGACACTTCAGGGATCCAGGGGCTGCCACAGCTACTCTGAACACCCTGTGCCACCCTCACAGGGAAGAATTTCTTTGCATTATCCCATCTAACTCTGCCAGGTTGAAGCCATTCCCTGTGTCCTCTCCCTCCATCCCTTGTCCCAAGTCCCTCTCCAGCTCTCCTGGAGGCCCTTTAGGCACTGGCAGGGGCTCTGAGCTCTCCCCCAACCTTCTCCAGTTGGGCACAAGATGCAGATAGTTGCTTCATTTATAGTTTGTTTTCTTTCTCCCTTTCTCCTTTTTTTTCGTGCTAGGGATGTGGCAGCAGAGGGAAATTGCAAAGTTCACAGGCAGTAATGGTGATCAGATACAGGGCCCAGCATTCACATCAGGTTTCTGTAGCCTTTGACATAAGACAGTCAAAGGAACAGTTGCAGAGTGACCAGAGGTAGAAGAAAGAACCATTAAAAATACCATTGAGAAATAGGCTTGATAAGGGAGAGGATGGGACGGCAAGCAGAATTATGATAGCAAGGGAAAAGAGGGGGAAGCTGCTTCAGAGGAAGTAATATATAATGAAATTTGACAGAAATAAAAGCAGGATGCATTCAAGAGGAAGGGAAAGTTGGTGTGAAATTAGAGAGAGCAAGGAGAGCAGCTCTGACACCGTGGGGAGGCATGTCTGGCCTCAGCAGAGGAAGAAGCAGGCATGCTGGAGAGGAAAGAAAAGATCCACTGTGTGCTAGAAACAAAAAATGGTTGGGAATGGAGTGTGAAGAGGGTCTGGGTGGGAGTTCTAGAAAGATTAATGTATTTTTCATCTGTTTGTAACAAAAGATCAGGATTGTTCCATGTGGAAAAGGAGGATATTGGTGTTGAGCTGGAGGGATTGTTCATGGAAACAGCTCAGGCCATCAGGGGAACCTCTGTGTTCCCTGATAAGAGGTCTGAAGGTTTTCATGATGATCATCAGGTGCCTTGGGGAGCACAAGACCACATTTAACTGGGAATTTTCATGTCCAGAAAAATTCTCTTTGTACAATCAGCCTGCTGGAGCTGAAATTCAGGCAAATTAAAAGCTGCCCTTCAATAGGAAGCTGGTATAAGACATGATAACCAGATTTCTTTATCAAATATCCAAGAAGAGGGAAGCTAACTGAAATTTAGTTGATCAAGTAGATGCTTTTACAGGAGCTTCTAGTATGTTGCAATCTCAGACTGAGCAATTACATGTTCATTCAGTTCTTGTTGACAGTTATAGAAGTCAAATAAGTCACAGACTTTGAAGAAGACAGACCTCAAGAAAGGGAGAAAAGTAATTAATAAATATACTGAACTGAAAAATCCAGGGTGTTGGTGAGAAAGAAGTTATTACTTTAAATCAAAAGTGAAAATTAGGTCCAGCATTTATATTCAGGGAAAGACTCCAAAACAGCCAAAAAAATCTGCATGCTGCCCTGAGAAACACCAGATATAAGCAGCAGTGTTTCCATTAGCAAAGGAACAGTGTCTTATTCACTTTTTAATTAAGCAGTGCTATGTTTAGAAAATGTAAGTTAAATTGCTGATTATTTAGGTTCTCCATGTTCAGCACATCCATGTGTGCACCTTTCACTGTTTGTCTGCAGCAGTTTGTGGAAGACCTCTGCAGTCTCTGCACTACAGGAAAAGTAATTAAGCTTCTTTTGTCTGGTAATTTCATTGTTCCCTCCTAATCTGGAGGAACAGTGTAAAAGGACTCACACAGTCTTCCCACAGTGGCAGTTGTGGAGCTGTCTGTCAGATATCCTCTACCACCTTTTCTCCCTGTTCCCCCTGTTGTCTTAATCTATTTAGTTTTTCTTGCATGGCAGTCACATCAGATCATCTTTACCTCCCTTTGCAGCCCTCCAGTTTTTCTTCACCCACCTTAATATGTCATGACTGAAATTATTTGAGTGTGAGCACACAAAGTACTTTTTCTTTCAAAAAAAAAAATACAAGTAAAAGAGAACAGGAAAATAAACATCCAAAGATCAGCTAGAATAGAACTAGAAAAGTCAGAACAGTATGGGTCAAAATGCACTTCAAATCTGTAATGCTTCTGACTATATAGGGAGTGAAACCCTGAAAGTTTTCAAACAAATGAGTGGAAACAAGAACTTGAAGGTTTTTCTTGTTAGGAAGGAGGAATTACTGCCAAAAAGCCACGTGGATGTCTGAAAATGGACTCAGGAGTCCTGGCATGTTTGTGTTTGACAGTCACCACAATCCAGAGTTTGCAGTGTGTTTATATCAGGCAGGGTCACGAGGCAGATTTTTTTTCCCCTTTGAGGTTTATCTTGGTTTTTAGCCCCTTTTGGCAATGGATGGTGACAGAAAGCCAGGCTGGGGCAGAATAATTTATTTCTTGTATTTGAGGTTCTTCACTACAGACATTTCACCTTTTTGTTTTTATCTTTTATTGATGTTCCTCCTTGCCAGGCAGTCTGCCCTTTCAGTAATGCCATCCATTTGCAGTACAAGTAACACTTCAAATCCCTGAGAAAACCTTGGAGCCTAGACCAGAGCTGGAAGCAGTGAGGAGCTCTTCCATGAGCCAGTGGCTTTGCTTGCCTGGTGCTGCATTTGGGACAGGCACTGATGGCACCAGGCATCTTGTGTGTGCTTGTGAAGTTGTGAGAATCACAGAATGGTTTGGGTTGGAAAGGACCTTAAAGCTCCTCCAGTTTCACCCCTCCCAGTGCCATGGGCAGGGACACCTTCCACTATCTCAGGTTGCTCCAAGCCCTGTCCAGCTTGGCCTTGGACACTTTCAGGGATCCAGGAGCAGCCACAGCTTCTCTGGGCACCCTGTGCCAGGGCCTCCCCACCCTCATAGACAAGATTTTTTCCTGCTATCTAATCTAAACCTACTCTCTTCCCTTCTGAAGACATGAGGCTTGCTTCTGTCCTACTGCATTCAGTAATTCCCCAGCTTCAGCGGCAGCAAGGAAGAACTTGACAGGATTTTAAATTGGGTATTTTCACAGCAGACTGCATGGGCAGCTCAGAACAGTCAGCAGACTGTTGCACCTTTGAACATCCAACATCCACAGAAAATCACTCAAAGGCATCCTGAAGACAAAATTCAGCAGGAATGAAGTTAACAATGAAGGCTGTAGACCAGAACTTTGGCTGGGAACTGAGCCCAAAGCAGCGAGCCTTAGCTCTGGGGAGAGACATTTGCCCCTTTATTACTTTTGACCTGTTCTCTCTTTCCAGTCCACAGAAATTGTCACTTCTGAGACAAGATTAGTCTCATCCTGAAATAGGTCTTTAAAGCACGTTGGGTGCAATGTGCCTGGATAAACCCTTTCCATAGTGAGGTCCTAATGCAGTGTAGCCTTTGGTGCCTGTGTTTGTTGCTCTTGTTGGAGCAGGTGTGGGAAGCTGACTGGTTTTTTCCTCATGGGAGGGGGAAGAAGAGGACCCCCAGCTCCTGGATGAGGTCTGTAGTACAGTGTCACACCAAGCTGGGCATCAAATTGGGCCTCAGCCATCTGCATCTCAGTCATTGCTGGAAGGGACATCCCAATCACTGGCTTTGCTGTGGAGCTGTCAGCTGTGGCACCAGACCTGCTCCCTCCCCTGGACTGCTGTGAGTGTAAGGGCAGCATGGCACTTCCCCTCCCACACCACCCACCAGGATATTTTCAGCAGCCCAGAGCATCAAATCCCTCTCAGCTATCTCAGGGGACTCCTTTTACCTCAAATCTGCCCTGCAGGAGTGCACTGCTCAACTAGCTCCTGCAAATGGGCATGCCAGAAATACCTCACCCTCTAAGCCTTTGTGGATGGACACTTCAGAGCAGGTTTTGCCCCTGCTCATTCACAGTTGGCACAGAAACAGGAGTTTTTCTACCTGGGGGCCACACAGCTCCCTCAGAAATGTTCTGTTGGGTGAGCTGGGTTGAAAACCAGAGAACACATTTTGCTGTGCCTGGGAGCATGGGCACCTTGCAGTTGTTTCAGTGGCAGCAGAACTCAGGGAAGATGGTTTCAGGCAGCAAGTCCATCACCTCTGCACCAGCAGCTGCTCGTTCCTCCCTGCTGGGCTGTCAGCACGTACCCTTGTCCCCTCACTCCACAGCTGCACTCCTTCTCCTCCCTGCAGCCATTCCCACACCAGCTGTGTGCCAACACCTTTCCTCCTCTGCTCCCTTGCCACTGGCAAGCTCAGCTCTTGTTCCTGCTGCCTCTGAGTGAGTGAAGACAAGGACAGGGCAGTGAGTGGGGTGCATGAGAGGAGAGGGATGCACTGGCCACGTGCTGGTGACAGAAGCTCCTGCCACATCTCTGCCGTGCTTTGTCACCCGTGACAGAGAGCAGGAAGTGTCACTGCTTCCTCGTTGTCTGTCAGCAATTTTATTAACTTTTAAACCCTTGTTTTACTAGAAATCATTGGTGAAAATATTGAATAAGGCTGTTGAGGAACCTCATCTTGAACAAATAAACTTGTGGTCTCCTTTCATCATTATCAACTGTATCTTCCCCTTTGAGCAATTCCTTTGTTTGTTTTGCAAATCTCTACTTACCCCAGCTTTCCCAGTAATGTGGCAATGTGCCAAGGTCTTTATTGATGTCTAGGAAGATTAGGTTTAGTGTCCCTAAGAAAGGTGCTCTTCAGCCCCCCAAATCTCATCTGGGTTTTTCCTGGCTCCACGCCTTCCTTCATTTTTGCCTCAAGGATGTGCAGCCTCACATTTCACAGCAGACTTTACCACGTGCTCCTGGTTTTGCAGACAGCCTGTGTTGCACAGCAGAAACGCTCTGTCCCTGTTATTTGCTCTCCAGAACTGTAGCTTCTTCAGCTAATTTTGTCGCACATGCTGTCCTGCATGCAGCCCTGCTCTTGCCTCTGCATTTTTAGCGTGAGGGGGGAGAAGACGGCTCATCAAACTGCTGCTGCCAAGCCCTGCAGACTGAAAGGAAAATTCCTGTGGCAAAATCTGCTAAAATGCAGAGAATTTCTTCAAATTATGTGTGTGGGTTTCTGCCTTAAAGCTTACTTACTGCTGTCTTTTTATTTTCTCTCTGTGTGTATGTGAGTGTAGGATAAAGATTGAGGAGGAATATGCTAAGAACCTATCCAAACTGTCTCAGAATTCCTTGGCTGCTCAGGAAGAAGGGTAAGTGTGTCTCTGTGACTTTCACAGAAGATGAATTTTAATATAAAAGCCATTTCTCCCACGCAGGTATATGTAATTTTCCCTAGCTCTCTCCTGTTGAGTAGAGGTTTATTTTGATTAGCACCCTGGGCATGTTGGGGAAGGTGAAATTGCTTCAGAGTTGTTTGTTTGGGTTTTTGTGGGGTTTTTGTAGGTTGTTAATGAGAAGTTTTTTAGGAATGTGTGTATAAAATGTTGCCTTTCCAATCAGATTTATGTGCTGTCCTTGTTGTAGCTAGGACGAGTTCCTTCCAGGATTAGCATGTATGTGTACTAAACCACTTTGAAAATGGAAGAATATATAGAATATATATATATATACTACTGAGAGTAGATGTGTAAGGTCAATGCTGCTCCAATCAGAGCAGCACAGACAAGAGGGAGGATAAAGAAATCTCTTCTCATCAAGGTTCTGGCCCTCCAAGAAAAGCAGCAGACTGCTTCTTATTCCCAACATTTTCACACTTGGGAAGTTATTAAGAAGACACTAGGCAGTGCAATTCAGTTCTTCAGTAATAATGCAAAGGCACCACTCCTGAAGGATCAGAGCTTGGTAGCTCTGTCTGTTTCACCATAAACCCTCCAAACCAAAGTTAGAAATGACTGTCCTCACCATAGCTTTGACAGTGTGTTCCTGCCAGCACTGAAGCTGCATGAGGTGTTCTGCTCAGCTTCCAGGAGGCAAGGACAGAAATGGCAGGATGATAACTGGGCTGTTACAGCCCTGAGCACCTACAGTGACAGTGGTTTCTGTCCTCCTTGCTCCTGAGGGGTGGATGCTCACCTGATCTAGCAAAGCTAAACCACTTTCTTCCACATCTTCCTTCTGCTTTCTCCTACCCCCAATGGGAGAAGGAGGGAATGGCTGAAAAAATGAAGGGGAAGGAAATTAGGCCAGAGTAGCTGAAGAGAGGGGGAATGAGCAATCAAGCCTAAAAAACACTGAAGTAGCAAACTGGTGCAGAGTTCATGGAGCTGAAAGCACTGTCCAGTGGTGCTCTTCCTGCAGCAGATAACAGGGTTAATCAGTGAGAAATGGGCAGTGGGAGTGGGCCTCAGGGAAGGAGGAATATTGGGAGCTCTTCTCTAGGTGTGTCTGAGTTGTTCAGCTGATGAACACCATATTTGAGGACTCAAGTCCCTGCAGCAGCATCAGAGGTGACAGATCATTAGCTTGAGATTGCAGATGACAGGTGATTTTTCAGGCTATCAGGAACAGTCAAATCTCATTATCCTTGAAAAGGGGATAGGGAAGAGATAGAAGGAGCCAGGAGCTGTGGATCACTCAGTTTTATTTAACCTTTGCAAAGTGGTGGAATAAACCATCAAACTTTCACTTAGAGGAAAGCTAAGGTGATGAGCAGTTGTTGTATATGCATAGAGAACAATGCCAAGCCAACCTAAATTCCTTCAGTGATGGAGTAAGAGAGTAGGTCAGGCATCACAGCTCTTAATTTAGTAGTGCTTTTTGTGATGAGAGATTCTCGTAGGCAGACAAGAGAAATGGTGGCCTAAATAAAGCCTAATGTGCCAAAAACTAGGTAGGAAAAACCCACTGCTTACAAAAACTAAACTGCAGAAGGTAGCTGTGGAATGAGATCCCAAAGGGTTTGTCCTAAGTCCAGAGGGTTTTAAAATGTTTTTGGAATGAATAACTTATGATAGGAGCAATGATGGATTTGCTGTAAGCAGAGATGTGACAGAGCTAGGAGGGTTGGTATGTGTAATTTGAAGAAAAGGTTGCAATTCAGAATTCTCATGTTAAAATGGAGAAATTAACTGAAAAGAACTATAAGATGCATTTTAATGAGGACAAAGCAGCGGGTTTTATACTTTCACAGGATGTGAAAGATACAGTTACATAACAGTTTGTGGGAGAGGGATCTGGCTATAGTGAATCACAAGCTTATTCATCAACAACTTCATGCTGTTGTCTAAAAAGGCAATCATATTGAAATATGTAGAAGAAAGAGTGTCTGATACAAAATAATCTGTTACCAGTTTAGCCACTGGAGTTGTACTGTACTGGGGACAGTGAAGTTTTGGTTATGATGCTTTAAGAGGAGTCAGGGCTATTGTAGAGGGTCTGGAGGAGTGTGCCTCAGCTGCCAAGCTGTCTTGGAAATTATCTGAGAGAAAAAGACAATGCAGAAATTTTCAAGTGCTGAAAAGCTTCTCTGAGACTTTTCACCTGGAGTAGAAGTCTGTTGTCTGAAGTAGGGTGTAAAGTAGAAGAGGCAGTGGAAAAACTGCATTGGTGGAAACTTTGTTATGGTAAGGACAAGATACTGAAGAATCTTCCTTATGGAGGCTCTGACATCTCTAAGTGGAGATTGTCATCAGCTGTGTTTTCAAAGATGTGCTGCAAACAATGCCAACACAATTCTGCCTTGGTCACTAAGGTTGGTTGTTTTCTCAGATTTTTGTTACCCTTTTGCTGATCAGGATATGGAACAAAGTGTGCCAGACTTGTCTGACAGATCCCACGAGGAGGGGTGGGGAGGAGATTGATCATTGTCCTTCTCTTCCTTCAGCACACTGGGAGAAGCTTGGGCTCAGCTCAAGAAGAGTTTAGCTGATGAAGCAGAGGTTCATCTCAAATTTTCTTCTAAGGTAAATGGTTCTTTCTTTTCAAAAGATTTTTGCCCTGAATTGGTGGGCCTCTCCCTTCAGTGCATGTTAGTGGGGGGAATACACATGCATGTAGTACAAACTTAGAAGAATTAATAAGTTGGTGAGCAGACTTGCTGAAACTCTGTCCAATCTTCCTCCAAAAATCAGTTTATTTAGTCTACCTGATGAGTAAATTAAAACACATCTAGCCCTATTTTTTTTCAAAAAAAAAGGAGTAAAACTGATTCTATATGTCCACCTGGGCTTTGTGTTCCAGCCAGTAGATTTAACTAGTGCTTGTACACTTTACCTCTGCAAAGCAAGAAATGAACAGTAATATTTGGCTTCTCAACAAGAATCTACTCCACCTGTCTAGAAGGAAGAGAAGAGAACTCTGGCTTTTTTTGTATCATTAGCCTTTCTGCAGAGCGTGCTGGCAACATCATGTTATTTTTGGGTTTTATCTCAAGTGATGCCCAAGGAGATTTCTTTTACAAATTACGGTATTTATCTGGGTTTTTTCCACCACATGTGACATGCTCTTGAATCCTGTTACATTCTGTTAACCTCTGTGGGTGTTCAAGTTCAATACAGTGGCAGATACCTCAGCACAACAGCCTTGTTCTGGAGGAAAATTACAGCTCTGCACCATTTGTAAGCAATTCAGCAGAGGTTACTCAGGCAACCAGCTGCTGCCTTGGTAACCCACTGCTCTGCCTTAAACTTCGACATCAGGGCTGTAATTAGTGAAATACTTTTTGCTCCCCGTTGTCCTCCTGTATTGTTTTCCAAAAGGAAAGAAGTACACCCTGGAGTGATGCGTGTGTGTAGGCAGGTCAGGTAGAGAAGGGCTTTTCCTTTATTTTGCTTCTCCTTAAACTCTGCACAGAAACTCCTGTAGTATCCTCTCAGTCCTTGCCACTGTTTGTGTGCAGAGAACATGTGGATGTGGCACTTTAGGGGCAGGGTTTAGTGGTGGACCTGGAAGCCCTGGGGTAAAGATGGCACTTGGTGATCTTGGAGGGGTTTTTTTCAGTGATTCTGTGAAGAGCCAGGAATTACTGCCTGGCTCCTCATTACTGCCATTTCTTCCTTTGCTCTCTTTAAAGCTTCAGAGCGAGGTGGAGAAACCCCTGCTCAACTTCAGAGAGAACTTCAAGAAGGACATGAAGAAGTGTGACCACCACATCGCAGACCTACGGAAGCACCTGGCCAGCCGCTACTCAGCCGTTGAGAAGGTGGGAGCAGGAACAGCCTGGAGGCTTTGGGACACTGCTGGTTTGAGCAGAGAGCAGCTGCCCCATGAAGAGTTTCTGTTCTGTCAGCTCTTCCTGCTGAGGGTTTTCACTGTTAGCTGTGCTTTGCCCAGCCCCAGGCATAGTTTGGTGTTTAGCTGAGATTTGGGAAGTGAGGAGTGAACATCTCACTGCTGAAGTGGCTTTTTGTTCATCCTCCCCTTCCCACCTTGGGGCAATAAATTTCTAATACATTTGATGCAAATCCTTCTTATTAGTGTGCATCTGTTGTCCTCAAAATGTAGCACACCTTGCCTTAGAATGGCAGCAGGGTCAGGTCAAGGCTCACCTGGCCCAGTGGCCAAAAGCAGATGGCTGAGTGGGACAGCTGGACCCTGCACATCACAAACCCTTCACAAGAAACCTCCTCACTGAAAAAATCCAAACAGCAGCGGCAGCAGCCAGTAATGGGCTGATGTAACAGGAACAAAGAGGTAGCTGAGGCTGTGGTGCAGGGAGTTAGACACACAAAATATCATCTCCAGCAGCAGCTGGCAGAAATGGGGATGCTTGTGCCTCAGCTGCCACATTGTGTCCCCATGAGGTTTGCTTCTGGGTGTAAATTGGAAAGGAAAACAGCATTCCTAGTCATCCCCAGAGCTGTTTGTGCTTTCATTAAAGCTCAGCAGGAGTTCCCCGGGGGACAGAGCTGTTGCAGGATACACAAGGTCGTTAGGCTGAGGAATGTTTGTTTCTGCAAAACATCAAGTTCTGCATGCTCCTATCTCAAAGCAACTCGGTGGCAATGTTGGGGAGAGTGAATTAGGATAACCTTGGGAAGAAGGAATGAGAGCAGGGAGGAGCTGTGAGTGCAGTGCCCCTGGAGCACTCAGCCCCTCTCCAGACCTGCAGCACCCAGAGCTGCACATGGAAAAAATTCCAGGAATGCTTCAACTGTGCAGATGTGACTGCAGAAAACTGCAAGGTGCTAACAAAATACAGTCATGCCAATTTAGTTTTAAGTATAAAGAACAAATGTGACATGTTTTATAACAAATCCATGCAAAACAAGTGATTTATTTGTATTTGTCAGCCTGCATGTAACAATGTTTATTTGTTAAGGTACTTTACTAATTTACCTGGATAATAGATATTTGTACTGATAAATCAGGTTTTAACAGCTTGAATAATTTCTAAGTAAAGTAATTCAAGTCATCAGTTCTGATCAAACCTCAGGTTCTGGATTTCTACTGTTGGCATGGACCTGAATAAGTTTTTGTGAATTAAGTTCCTGATGTTAGTTTGTGATAGGTGTATGTTGAGTCCAGAACTCAAAGACAAATTTCGTGAAATACTTGAAATTCAACAATTCAGATCCTAAGAAAAGTGAATGGAGGAGGTATCTTGGTAGTGACACTGTTTAAGACATTTTGAAAGAGGCTCCAGCTCTCTTTTCTCCCAGAAATAATGGGAAAGCTGTTAAGAACAGGAGAGCCTGATGATGCCATCAGTCCTTTTCCTTTCTAAGAATCTGTGAAGAGTTCAGATGCATTTGTGGTTTGTTGGTGGTGACTCCTCTGTGGTCATAAGACACTTTTGTGAACTCCACACGGTGTTGTAAGAACCTGAATCCCTGTTAGGGCCCAGTTTCATGTGAAGTTGCTGACCTCTTGCTGAGAAACCCTCATGTTAAGGAGTCCTAGATGGCTGAAAGCAGCTGCCAGTTCTTTTTCTCTGTAGCTCCTGACTCTTCTTTAATTCCCCCAAGGCCCGGAAAGCCTTGACAGAGAGGCAGAAGGATCTGGAGATGAAAACACAGCAGCTAGAGGTGAAACTCAGCAACAAGACAGAGGAGGAAATCAAGAAGGCCAGACGGAAGTCCACCCAGGCAGGTGAGTGCCCGTGCTGGGACTGCTCCTCCCCATCCATCCACGTGGATCTTGGTTTTTAATGTTGTAGCCAGAGTCAAAGTGAACCATGCTACAAATCTGTGTGATGCTAAATCCACAGAAGAAACAAGCCCAGTTTTTCCAGCTCAGATGTCACAAATTATTGATCACTGAGGTGAGAACAACAAAAGTAGGGTGAGTCATCTTTCTGTTTCATGAACGTGTCCTTAGATTGCTGAATGTTTGTGGAACTTCCAAAGTCAGACTCAGAGAAGCTCAGCTGAGGGTGTTTCTTCCATAAATCATAGTTCTTGGTTCTTTCCTAAATCACACTCACCCACAACTTTGTGGGTGCCTATTACACTTACTATTACTGTCTTTTTCCTTGAAAGTGATTTTTTTTTCATTTTTCCACTGCTGTTCAGTGACTAAAATGATTTCTCTCCTAGGAATACAGAGGATATAGTAGTGTGTGCTGTACTGTACTGAGGATACAGCCACTTGCTGTGACCTGTGCATATTTTACAGAGGCTCAAGCCACATCTGCAGGATCCATCAGGAACTTTTTTGAGATCTGCAAAGCTGATACATGCAGCTCATTTAGTACCTTTGCTGAAAATAAGTTTTAGCTAGGGCTTCCATGATTTATCCCTTCAACAAGGGCTATTCCTTGGCAGAATGGTCCTTCAGAATTCCGAGGTTTTTAAAACTTCAGGATGGGTGTCTGGGTTTTAAGATTTAACAACAGGAGGCTCCTTGAGAGATGTTCTTTATTCACCTGAAAATTCACACTCTCTTTGTTCCTTGGGTCCTTAGAAGTTGTTTGTAATCGACTTTTATTGAACAAGCAAGGAAGAGCTGAAGATCAGAGAGGAAAAAAGAAATTGAGCCTCATTTAAAGAACAAAGAGAATTTCCTGGCTGGAAAGCAGCAATTTCTGAGAATTGTTTTCCAAATTTGCCACCTGCCTTTCCCCCTCTGTCAGTGCAGAGTCCAGCAACAAAGGAAAAACTGGAAGGAGCTGCAGCTTCTTGTGTTACTGCCCTGATGACAGAAGGAGCTGAAGCTCAGCTGGAATTGGGCATCTCCAGAGGCTGGAGAATGCATGAGGCTGCAGATCAGCATCCCTTCATGCAGCAGCTGGGGCCTGATGCATTGCTGCCCTTTGAGACTGCAGTCTCACCTACAGAGTGCTACCCTGCAGTTCCACAACTCACCATTATTGATTCCCCATTTTAATTACTTTATTCTTCAAATACAACTTTCCATCTATGGATTTTTTTTTTTTTTAAACTGAAGTAACTTGCCTTTTTATATTTCTGGGCATTTTGTAAAATACTTCTCTTAATGCTTATATTTTTCTTTCAAAATCTTGTCTTTGCCCCCTGTTCATTCTCACCCCAATCACCCACTTTTTTGCCATACATCAAATGCATGCATTTAATTGAAATGTTGGTCCATGTAACAAATACCACATAGCAGAACTCCTCAGAGCTTCACCAGGGCTCATCTACAGGTCCTTGGGGTTTACAAAACCTGACCTGCACTTTTCTTCTGAGCTCTGGCTAGAAGAGACTGAGGTGTTGCTCTCTTGGCTCTTCCAGGGGATGACCTGATGCGCTGTGTGGATCTTTACAACCAAGCCCAGTCCAAGTGGTTTGAGGAGATGGTGACCACCACCCTGGTATGTAACATCTAAAGCTGCCCTTGCAAAGTTGTGATGGCTACAGCATTCATCATCCACTGCTAGTTCAGTGCACAGCAGTGGGGAAAATTGGGTGATAAATCCCACATTTTGTTTCCCGTTTTCAGTCCTAAGAAAAACTCATTGTTGGGGAAAGAGGAAGTAATTGTTTCTTTGCAGAAGGCATTAAACCATTTCAGGGCTGCTTAGGGGCCAGAACACTCGAATTGTCCTTGGGAAGGATGCAGTAATGCACAAGAAAAACACAGAAAAACGCACAATAAATCACCAAATCAGTTTATACATTAGTGACTTTGTCTATTCCACGATTTCACAATTTTGTTTGAAGTCTCCCCAGAGCCATCTCCTCTGCAAGCTTAACAGCCCCAGTTGTCTCAGCCTGGCTTGCCAAAAGCTGCCTTGGAGCATCTCCATGGCCTCCTCTGGATTTAATCCAGAAGCTGCACATCCTTCTTGTGCTGCCAGCCCCAGAACTGGCTGCAGTGCCCCAGGTGGGATCTCACCAGAGCCTCCCCTAAGGCTTCCCCTCCAGACCCTTTATTATCTTTGTGGCCCTGCTTTGGACACTTTTAACAGCTTAATGTCTTTTTTTTATATTGTGGTGCCCAAAACTGCACATAGTGCTCAGTGTATTCAATCCAGAAGGACTAAATGCAGATTTTGGGGTGTAATATCAGAACCCAGAAGAAGAGGGAGGCAGAAAATATCAGGAGGAAAGACAGAAATCACCTCCCTTTCCAACTAAAGTGTGGCTGGGCTCTGCTTACTGCCAGCTGAGCAAGGTGGGAGCTTGTCCTGGCTCATCATCTGGGGAGCTGTGCTCTGACAGCTCTGGTTGGAATGGGGGGTGCTCTGAGCCATCCACCCCAATGTGCTTTCTGCTGCCCCAGGGAATCTCTAATTTCTGTAGCTAGCAATGTAGCACACACAGCTTCTTGCAGGAAGGATTCCCTCTTGCTTGCAGCGTCTCTGAAGGCAGTGGCTCCACTCTCTGCCTTGGCTGTCTCAGTTTTGGAACCTTTTGGAAAGGTTGGACCCTTTTTTTTCTGTTGCTAGGGCTCAGGCTGAGGTGACTGCTGTTGCTTGCTGTTTCTTATTCTTTGCAGAGCAGAGGAATGTGCAACCACAGAGCCCAGCTCCAAAGCATGACCCTGGGGCAGTATCGCACCTACTGGCAGCCCTTTGTGTATCATCCTTTCTCTGGGCCTCCAAGCTCAGGTTCCAGTAAAAATATGGACTTGTTTTTCTTCATGTCCAGGAGCTTGAGAGACTAGAAGTTGAAAGGGTGGAGATGATTCGGCAGCATCTGTGCCAGTACACACAGCTGCGGCACGAGACAGACATGTTCAACCAAAGTGTAAGTGTGCTTTCTGTGTGCTCTCCGTGCTCTTCTCTGCCCTCCAGCTGAGCAGAATGCTCTCTCCTGACCTGCTGTGGCTGCCTGGTGTCAGAGGATGTGGGAGAAGTGTCTGCAGGCAGCTTGTTAGTCTGCAGCAGTGCTGTGGTGCCTCCCTGCAGTGCTGCTCCTCCAGGGCTCTCTGATCACATTTCACACTGCTGGATCACAGCTCTTTCCTGGGGGAGACACATTTGGCCAGCATGAGCCATTATTAACTCTTCCAGCATGATGCACTACTCCTTAAGGTCTTCTGTTTGTGCAAGGAAGATGCTGAATTGCTTCACTGTCAGAAAAGGGAGTATATATATATATTTTTTTCCCTATTAAAAACTGGCCATTTATCAAATATTGAAATATGGGGGATGCATGCTGTCTGAGTACAGCTCTGTTTGGTGTAAGCTGCAGATTGCAGGACAGGAGTCAGAGGCTGCCTGGCAGATGCCTGGCACAGAAAACCTGTCTCTGCTTCTTCAGTCTCCCTCTTCTCTGCTTCCCACAAGGCTGCACGTTCAGACCTGTCCTGTCCATTCAGTCTCGTGTACGTGCAGCTCTCACTTGTCTGCAGATGCAGTGTAGGCATGCCCACAGCTGCTCTGCATGTCAGAGCAATGACTCTCTGCTTGAAGTGTGCCCTTGACATTTGGATTCTTGTTTTCTTCGTTTCAGACAGTAGAACTTGTGGATCAGTTGCTTCGGAAAGTGGATCCTGCCAAAGACAGGGAACTGTGGGTAAAAGAACACAAAACTGGAGATATCCGACCCGTGGACATGGAAATATAGACTGATCTGTGGTTGGATGTGATGAGTCCACTGAATTTAAGCAGGCTAACGTTGGTTTTTGAGGGTCAAAAGAGCATAGGGAAAAGGTTGTTTCATTACCAGACAGACACCTTGTAATTTATGCCTGTATGGGCTATCTCTGTTCCATTTAGTCATTACAATGGTCCTCGTTGTGCTAAGCCTTAAGCACCAGACATTCCAGGGTGAAAAAAAACAGATGTGTGCTTCCCACCAGAGGTTCCCAATTGCACGCAGCTTCCAGGAGAAATCTGCTTCCTGGCACAGAAAGTGCTCTGTTCTTCAGTGACTTTGTGCTCCACCCCTTGCATGACTTTCTCTATACAGTATGTTAGAACAAGCATGCAGAGAGCCTCTGGCCAGCAAGGAGATAACTGAATATGATGCAGGAGGCAAGGAATCATGAATCCCAGGTCTATCACTGACTGCCCTCATGGCCATAGGCAAGTCAATTAACTTTCCTGGCTCCCCCACGTATAAAATCTGTGCATCCTGCAATAGTGTTGTGTGAATAAATTGCTTTCATATAACACTGTCTCTCACCATGGCAGTGAAGTGATGGCCCTTCTCCCAAAATCTGTGGAGAAGATTCCTGTTCTTCCTGTTTTCTACTCCCTCTCAGGGATACATAAACCCATTTTCATGATTTCTGTTGTCGGCCAGTTGATGAGTTTGAAAGTGCTGCCATCACAATTTTTTATCAGGAAGGACTTGGTTGTACTATACCTACCTCATTAGCTGTCAGAGTGCCCTCAATGACAGAAGGAGGTCGTATTCCAAGGAATAAATGAGATGTTTAAAATCTTTCCTGCTCATGCAAGGTGTTTTTCCACAGAGTCTCCTTAAAGACAGTCCTCTAATAGTTTACTTGGGATTCAGGTTTAAATTTCCTTTGTTGGTTTCTTCAGGTGAATATCACAAACTTTGGGTACTTTTAATTACCAAGTTTGTCCCGCTAAATTTTGGCTTTTATCTTTTTGGAGCCTGATTTTCAAAGGTGCCATGAATATGTGATGCTAGATTGCATTCAGTGTAGATCTGGGTGCCCAGCACTTCTGTACCATCAGAGTCTTAACCTGAGTTTTTTTCTATGTTACCCTTACTGCAAACCACCAAAAATTCAACACTGCTCTTAGCAAATTGTGTTATGTAGTTTGGAGACTGGCTTTGAAAAGGTATTTATTTTCTTCTGCTGTTATTTCTGATGGAGTATTCAGTGTGTCAATAGATTTTTTCAGCATTTCATACAATGCAAAGATTCTGCAGATTCTTGCTTTAGATCCAGGAGAAATCTTGATTCTCACCACTGTGGCCTTTACTTAGTGTTTATTGTGGTCTTAGCTACAAAATCCCAAACCATGCTATTTAATTTGATCCACAGCTCCATTTTATGTCACTGTTACTGTGTTTTTCTCCCCAGCCCCAGAACTTCATCCTTCTTTTGTTCTACTGCTATTCCAGGTTTTTGTTCAGCATCCTCCAGATATTGTCATTAGATCATTGAGAGTCAATACTTCTCTTTACAAATACAAACTGAGACACAGAAAAGTCTTACCTGAAGCATGTTTATAACATTGCTGCAGTGGTTCTTTTTCTGGTTCATTATTTCAAACCAAATTCTTTTGCATTTTTCTATTGCTCCCTTTTTTTCAACCATCACTTTGCTTGTATAGCTTCATTCCTGCCTTGCAGATGCCTTCACAACCCACTCCTCTGCTGCTTCATTGACCTTTACAAACCTTTAGCATCCTTTGCTGGTTGGCAGCTGCAGTGTGATGACTGCTGCATGTTCAGGATCACTCCTGGTGGGATTGACTTCCTGCACACTTGGGAATTTGAATTACAGCTTTATTCTTGCTGTTGGAAGGCTCAGTGTGATGTGAGCCTCACCTGAGTTCCTGCAGAGATCACTGCAACAGCAGTAGAAGTGTTTGGTTTGCCTGAGTGTCCCTGAGCTATGTGAGACCCTCCCTGGAATCCTTCTTCCCTTCTTCCTTCAAGCAGGGCAGTTGATGATCCTTTCTTTTCAGTCTTTCCACTGATTCACTCTCTGTCTTACTAATTTTTGGCCATATCAGTGTATATTCTCCCATCTCCTCCCTTGCACTTCAGAGGACAGGCACTTTCTTATTTTTTAAGCCACAAGTGCAGGTTAAACTTTCAAAACTTCAGTGGCCAAAATAATGTGAATACATGAGAGCTGTGTTTCAGGTTGCCCCCTGTTCTAGGCTGTATTTTAAATTGAAATGAGCAATCCTGACAATGCCTCAGCACATTCTTGTTTTGATTGCAAAACAAAGCTAGTTGTGCACTTTAGACAGTATTCTCCTTAATAAATACCTGAAGTACTCTGTTAGCAGTTACACTTTATTTTTTTTCCTCTTTCTTTAAAGAAGTTTATTACTTTATCTATTTTGGACTGGAAATACTGTCCATTAGCACAGGTTTCCCTGGACACTGTAATGTGTTTTGGTTCCTCTGCTAAGGTGTATTTATGCTGCTCTAAATGCTTAGTTGGGGTTTTTTTGTTGTTGTCATTGTTTTTGTTTGTTTGTTTGGGGGGAGGGTGTTGGATTTTTTTTACTTTTGCTTTTATTTCCAGAGAGTTTTCCTGCTTCTGCTCTGTGTCCATTTGAAATGTTTCAGGGGTGTGAGCTGCCCAGAACAATAATTCTCTTGGTAATATCTCTTTTTCACTTCAACAACCAGAGGAAAGCACAGGTTGATCTTTCCCAGCCCCAGGAGACTCTGGGTTCTGCTCCACCACAGGTGAGATGCTTCATCAACAGCACTTCCATCTGTATTCAGTGCAAGTTTTGCTGTTGCTTGTGAAGAGTTTTCAGCTCCTTTCTTTCAAAAGATGATACTCCTTCTTGGTGTGACGCTGCAGATCAGTGTTACCTGGCTGATTCCCTTCTCTGACTGATGGATTTTGGATAGTGTGATGCCTTACAGGTCAGGGCATGCTGGAGTTCCTTTGCTTTGTACAAGCAGCATCTTTAAAGAGGGTAGAGGCAGTTTAAAGGAGAGCATGGGTTCCTGCTCTCAAAGGCAACTTTGGGAGTTTCAACATTGCTCTTTCACTGAGTTCCAAAAATGCACTGGAACACAGTCTGTCTTCATGCTCATCCTAAACAGCTGCTTCTCCAGAGCAGGATCAGACTTGGTGTTCTGTTAAAATCCTGGCACGTGTGGATGCTGTGTGATGTAACTGACTGATGGAATACCAGAGTAAGTCTCTTACCCCCAGTGCTGAGTTTAGGCATAATCTCATTTCATCTGGGGTGAGATTTTGCTGGTTTGGTCACTGTGGGGCTCAGATTGGCAGGGTTATCTCCCATCTCTGTGTTCTCTGAGCTCCCAGAGCAGGGCAGTTCTCAGCTAACACTCTTTGCTTTCACTGGCAGAGGTAGAACAAGGGGGAATTTTCCTCTGGCTCTTAGCAGGGAGCTCTGCTTGCCCAATTCTGTTAAACCACCCACATTTTGGGAGTGCTGCCACACCTGTGAGCTCCCTCTTGGTCTGACTGATGCTGTCACATGCCTGTCCTGTGCTGGAGGGCTTTCTGGCAGTCTCCATTTCAGCCAGAGCCTTTTGGCCCTTCTCTTAGCAAAAGGGCTTCCTGAATTCCATGGCACCCAACAGTGCCAGAGCTGGTGAGGTGCTTGCCAGCTGTACCCTCAGCTGCCATACAGAATGAGAACTTTTTGTTCATCATCCAGACCTTCCTGCCTGTGTCTTCAAAGCAGAGATGAAAACCTTTCTCTCTAAGGTATTTTTTCAGCTTGTTTCCTGCCAGAACTCATTCTGGATCCAGTGCTGTTGGCTCATTCCTGTTGCAGTTCATGAGCTGGAAGCAGTGAGTTCTTCACCACAAGGGCCAAATGCACTCTTCTCCCATTAGCAGCAAGATTCCAGTTTCTTTCTTGGAGCAGTATCCCAAAAAGGTCTAATTCTCAGTTTGCTAACCTGCTCCAGATTCAGACATCTCTGTCACTTACACTTGTTCATCAATTCCATGGGTTGGACATCTTTTGAAAGACTTTGCTTGCCCCCTTATAGGGACTTTAGTTCATTATTGGACACTGGAATTGTAGAAGATAGCTTTAATTTCTTTTCTTTTTTAAATTTAAAAATCCTGTAACAGCAGTGAAAATCATACAGAAATCCCTTTTAAGTTTCTAGACTCCCTTTCCCCCTGTGCAGACCCTTCTGAGCTGCTGAGGGGCAGCTGTGCTCCCCTTTATTGCACAATTAAACACTGAAATCACAGTTCCTTGAGTGCCTGACAGGCAGCATGCAAACTTGTGCACTGCTTCTTTTTTCCCTTTATGCAGGTTTGTTTTTTTGTTTTTCTTTGCTAGGGTTGGGTGGGTTTTTTTCCCCTAACATGAATTTTCTATGAAGCATTCATAGGAAACTTCTATATGCTTGTAGCAGTCATAGTTTCTCAGGCTTTGTTAGAACTTTCTAGAATTGTTCCTGGTTTTAATGTTGTTATTTAAATATTGGCTGCAAGTTAGGCATGTTTTATAGAAATGGGCATTCTTCACCCCTTCTTTGGAAGTGCTCAGCACTCAGAGATTTCTTGGAATACAGCAGGGAGCTTAGAGATAAGACTCTTTGAAAATCAGGCTAACAAACAGAAATGCCTCTTTTTTTCCTTACTTGTACTCGAGTACATGGATAAAGCAAATATTAAGAAATGAGAAATAATTAAGTGTAGTTGCTCTCTGTGCAGCTCCCAGCAGCTCCAGTTCGTTCTTGTGAGGGGCTGCAGTCAGAACACCCCTCTGGAGTGTGGAGCCACAGGTCACCTACTGATGCAGCTGTAAAAACAAATCCATCATTCAGTGCCAAAGTGGCTCTGCCCTTCTGTTTCTTCAGTCACACACAGGGAGAGAAAGGGCACTGCTTACCCAGGTGGGTCCTTCACTACCAAGCACCTTAAGAAATCCAGACAAGCACTTTGAAGGTCCCCCTGGAATGAGTAGATGTGACTTCTTGATGTGATTATTGGATGTTTTCTTCTGAGCTGAAAACAGATTCACTGTTCCACGGTCTCTCCTGTGCTCTTGCCCACTCGTGCAGCTGCTGTGTCTGCTCCCAGAGATGGCAGCAGTGTCCTGGGAGCAGTCCTGGTCACCCTGACATTCCTCTCATTTAGCAATTCAGCCTTCAAAAGACAGTGTCAAAAAGGCACTTTTCCAAACAATGAGCTCTTCAGTTCACAGACCTCTCTGGAAAGCCTGCAGGCTTTGCTACCCAGGGTGTGTTGAAATGGGAGAGGCTGCTGAAGCACTGGCTGTGAACAGTTCCTGCTGGCCACAGCATCCCATCCTCTCACAGGGATGGGGAGCAGCCCACAGGAGTCCTGTGTGCACCAGAGGAGCCTGCTGGCCACATCCATCTTAACCAGGTGGGCAAGAGACACAGATAAATTCAGATTAAAGCAGACCTAGGGCAGGAGGGTCGTTACCTCAGTGGCATCTCTCACACCCTGCTGGGTGCTGAGAATGATGAGTTTGGGCCCCATCACTCTCCCAGCCCTGCTCAGCACTTGGAAAGGAAGTTTTCAGTGCTGAAAGGTGTCTGCTCCATAGAGAGCAGCCCAGCTCACACCTGGTGGCACCCATGGGAGACCACTGGGTGCCAGTGCTGCCCTGGGGACTGGAGAACAGGCTCTGGTGTTTGGCTGCCCAAATGTTCCCCAGCTCAGGTGTGCTGAGCCTGCTGTGCTTCAGGAGCCTGCAGCACACAGCCCTGCTGCTGCACAGTGGGAATGAGGTCTTTCCTGGCAGCAAATCCTGCTCTTTTCCTGAGAAGCATTGTAAGAGTAACACCCATTGCTTTGTCTTACAGGAGGTTTTATTCATATGAGTGGTGCATCTTTCAACTCTTTATTTTTCCCTCTCTGTTGTTACTGCAGCCAGCCCTTCATCAGTGAAATACACCACTTTTCAGGACCTTTAATTATGAAATTTCATAGAATATATCTGTTATTTCAGTGTGCTGACCAAACTTCATGCTTTGGGGTGTTTTCTGAGAGTTTTAAGAACGTTTTTGGAGAGGTTATTTTGGGTTTTATTTTGGATTTTTTTAATCAGCCACCAGGTTTGGAAGTGTAATAACTTCTTTTTGTGCTAGCCACAGTTTCTTTTTCCTTCCTGGATGTTTTTTCTGAAGGGACCAACACATAGCACAATTCAATTTAAAATTCTAATCCCACGCATTCCTCAAGGCAGAAACCTTTTGTGCCTAATGATGCATCTGAGTCTAAGAACTGTACATGGATAAAATCTTTCATAGACCAATTAAAAAAAATAAGTCTTAGATTAACTACATAATAATCACAGAATTAAAAAAATGTATAGATTTGAAACATTCAAATTCAATTCCCTCAACTTACATTAAGTTGAACTATTTCAGGTGTGTCGTAAGAGAAACTCAGTGGATATTCAGAAGAAAAGCTTTCCAGCTTCTCTATCCAGGTTCAGTGAGTGGACAGGACTATAATTTTGAATATATCAGGATATAATCTGGAATATATGCAGTCTTTTAGGGCTACTGATTGAACAAGTAACTGAGTAATGGCTTGTATCACAACCCTATTAAAATTCTGCTAGTAGATCCCCTTGAAGTGCCTCTTTTAAATACTATATCTGCTACAAGCACGTGAAAAATACACAGAGTCACCCTACAAATTGCCAAACCTCAGGAGCAGCCACTGTGCACAGATCTGTGCAGGATTCTCAGCCCCTTCCTTGCTCTGTGCACACTTTTAGGACCCCCCCCATCTCCAGAAGATCTGCATTTGGCTCTGCTAATTTGCTGTCCAGCTCAGGCATCCAAAGTTCTCAGTGCTGAAAATGGAATAGAGAAAAATTCAATTTAAAAGCAACTGCTTTGAAGCTAATCTTTGGCCCCATCCTTGGTCTCAGTAGAATAAGCAGGGAATTCTGCATAAAAAAAAGTGTGCAGTGATAATTGTGCATAAAAGAGTTGTTGCACTTTATTGCATAAAATTAATAAATAATAATGATAATATTAATAATAAAAGCCCACAACATTTTTTTTTTACAGCAGTTGCAGAGAAGAAATGTTCTGGTCCTGGAACTCCAAAGCTGAATGTGATTTCAGGGATCTCACATCTCCTAACATAATAATCAAAGTCATGTTAATCCCAGAATTTGGGAATGGTTGACCTGAAATCCCTTCTTCCTTTGGAGTTTTTTGGTGAAATGGCTGAGATTATCAAATAGCCTAAGGGATTTGGATGTCCATACTCTTTTAGGTCAAAAAACACTCTTCAGGGACAGCAGCCTCTATCCATTATGAAAACAGCAGGTACTAGTGTTGGACAAAAATGCTTTCTTCTCCCTAGATGATCTCCTTGTTTTCTGCAACACGAGACAGTGTGAGAATTCCCCTGGGCAGTTCTGCAGCAGCAGGGATTCACATGCAGGCCAGATTACCACTCATTCATTAAACCAGTTTTTTACCAAAATAAAATTGCTTATTTGGTCCTTTTTGTGTAAGTTTTCCTAAATACTTCTAAATTTCTAGGAAAGTTGTCTTTTGCCGGTACTAATGACTTGTTTTTAAAGATGCTTAACCAAAATTTTATAACTTCCCCTAAATTTTGGCTGACTAGACCCCTTAAATAGTTTATTGATCATACAGCCTCTGTCTGGGTTACTAGTAAATCTTGGATCATTGTGGAAATTACAGGATGGCTTTTGTTCCCTAAGGATGGATGAAGGAATCACTTAATGAACTAAAGTTGAATGAAGAAAAGATTTAAGGGGCAGATCTTCAGCTCGGGTAAACTGGCAGGGTTCAGTGGAAGCTACTTGATGTCAGCTGTGGATCTTGTCCTTCAGTGTTGAAGGCATTTCCTATATGTAATTTTTCTGTCTTACTGTAAAATTTCATATGGTTAAACTGTATTTTCCTATATTGTTCTGCGAGTTTATATACACCATAGTGCTCATCTCATCTCCTGTAAAATAAACTGTACAGAGACACATTGAGCATGGAATTGTCTTTACCCAGTTGCTTTTTCTTCTCCCACAGCCCCACACCTTGCGAGGTGCAGTTTGATCCAAGACATCCTGTGGGGTGGACTTTGTTGCTGTTAGCTTGATGCAGTTTGAATTTGCAGCCACATCACTGGGGTGTGATCGTGTGCTTGCCCTTTTCAGATCTTCACGTGGTATTCAGACACGTACGGTCCTTACAGTTTTTATTTTCAATTTTTTTTTTTTTTTTTCCTGGAAATCAATTTAAGGAACACGTGTGGTTAAGTGGTTCTTGAGTAAGCAAGCTGACCATGAGCAGCCTGAGAGCAGCTGACATGGGATGGGTGTGTTTTCATCTTTTAAGTGTTCTGGACCTCTTCCCACCCAGTCTGTCCTTTACTTTCAAGCTTCACGTGCAGTTTGAAGCTCAGTTGGAAGCACTGCTATAAAACCTTTTAAATTATTTTTCTCCTTTTGATATTTGAGTTAACGTGCTGACAGGTTTTCAGACAAAGTCAAAATCAGGCCTGCCAAAATCCTGCCTAACCCAACACCTGTCTGTGGAAGGGGGACTCAGAGCACCTGTGATACCTTGGGAAGGCTGAGCTGCAACAGAGACTGGACAGAGCTAAGAGAATAAAGTAGAGATTTATTGAAAGGCCTTTAGGACAAGAGCCTGGCCAGGGCTGCACCCAAGGTGGAACCAAAATGGACAAACAGTCCCCAGGTCTCACCCTTGGATCAGTTTGGGTCCATTTGCATTTTGGGGTTGAATTGTCCAATTACAGCTTCAGATGATGAAGTCCCATCCTTCTTGTTCCTCCCTTTTATGCTTTTGGGCCTGAAAACTTGTCCCAGTTCCCCTTAGTGTGCAGCAGGAGAAGGATTTGTGTTGTGTCCCTGCTGTGTGCAGAGCTGAGTGACCCTGACTGTGAGCTCAGAGCTGCACCCTGGGCAGCAGAGCCTGGAACACAGCAAAGATAAAACTGAAGGCATCACCTGGGGTTTACAATTCAGCAGAACACAAGCCCCCCTTCCAGCAGGATGTGACTCTTGTAGGCAGCACATCCATTCATCTCATAAACCTCTGTGGAGATTCTTTCTAAGAATTTTTCCAGTTTTGAACTCATGTAAGAATTGGTTTCTGCACCCCCCTGCTCTCTGTGCTTGTGCACGGAGGTGGGAAGTGGTGGCTAATAGATTCCTAAATCTGTTTAAAAAAAATCTCAGAACGCTGGTTCAGATTCTGCTGCATGGTGTAGAGCAGCTGTGAATACCCTGCACATGCTGTGGTGCATTCAGCTGCAACCTGACAGCAAAAAGCACCTCCTGTTCTAGAGCACTTTGACACAACCCTGGAACCCAAGTTAGATACTGAACAAGGCATTTGCTGTGCTGGTGTAGTGCCAGTGCCCAGAAAAACACAGTGAGAGGAGCAGTGCAGGCATGGGCAGTGGCAGGGTGGCAGCCTTGCACTCTGCAATATTTAAATGCAGAGCTCACGAGGTTTAACACCATTCTGCACAGGAATATCGGGGCTAGTAGACTTCTGCAGCCATAACAATTAAAAAATCAGCTCGGGTTCCACAATGTAATTAATCCTTTGACTTCTGAGGTCCATCCAAGAGGAAGAGCAGGAGATAACTGCACCTACAGTGGACCTTAGACACCTAGAAATGTCTCAGGCCTGAACTTAAAGCAGTGCTGCAGGGCCCATGGGCCATCCCTAAGGCAGGTGAGTCCTGTTGGTGCTCTTGGGGGGCTTCACAGTGATCTGTTGGATCTGCCTTCATCTGTGTTGGCCACTGGACACACAAAGAGACAACTCTGCCTTGCAAGGCTTAGGATGGACAGGCAGCCTGCAGAAGGTCACAGATGTTTATGATTATGTGCAGTGTTTATGGAAGGATGCACATAAGGCCATTGAAATAGGAGTAGACATGGCTACTGCTGTGAATCAATTGGAAAAGTTAAACTTATTCTACAAGGTGGAGGGGCTCAAAGTGTTTTTAAGCCTTCAGAAGTCAATGTGGCCTGTGTTCTGCATGAGGCTCTTAGAAGTAAAGCTATGTGTAAGGTGAAAGTAAAGCTATGTGCAAAGTTAAAGCAGTTGCTTTATCTCAGTTCTTGTAATCTTTCCTGGTTTGCTGCACTGCCACAATTTCTGTTGTGTGGTTTCAGTGAGCACAATGGCAATTTCTGAACTGATGGGCAGATGGCCCAGGGAATTCTATTTGCACATCTTACTTTGGACTAACCTCACACACAAGGGAAGTTTCAGCAGTTATGATCCTCTAGCTTGACTCAAACCACAGAAATACTCATGTCCTGTTTCTTCCTTGGGGAAGTTACTGTCTCAGTCCTTATACAAATGAAAACAAATTACAAACATGCACTGGTGAAGTATTTATTGTAGGGACAAACAATCCAACCTCAGTGCTCTGTGCTGCAGGCTGTTTGCACTGTTGTTTTCACAAGTCCCTTAAAGCAGAGGATGAGAACCTTCAGCTCAGATTTGATTCTGACTTCCTGTTTTATCAAGTAGAAAACCAAATACTCAACTCTCCCAGAGCTACAGCAGAAGCTACAGTCTTTTTATTTACAGCTATGATTGGGTTTTCTTTTTTTTTTTTTTTTTTTTTTTTTTTTTATTTAGCAAATGTTTTAAGACTGTGTCACTTGTCTCTGGCTCTTTGCTCAAAGGGACTGGGACTGGTTTTTGGTTTTATCAGCTGCTTGGATGTCTTTAAGCTGAGTTCTGCAGCCAGCTCTGCTCTCAGGCTTCAGGGGCTCTTCCCACTTTCTGCCAGTGTGTAAAAGGGAGAAAGACTGGATGGCATTGGTGGAATGTGGAAATGTGGGGGTTAATCCAGGCACCCTCCTAGCACTGCTCACAGTTCTCAGGGATCTTTCACTCACACTTTCAGTGAGGATGCCTGCAAATTGTGGGCTCAGTGCCTTTTTCACCTTTGTTGCTTTGTGCTTTCCCTCTGCTGCTGAAACCAATTCATTTCTTACCTCCCAAGTGTGTGAAAAGTAAAACTGGATTAGGCCAAAGGTGCAGCTAGCCAAGTGTCCTGGCATGACAGTGACTGGTGAGCAGCAGTTTCATAGGGGAAGGGTGGGAGAAGAAAGCTTGAATTACATGGAATACATGGAATGCATTGGGATTCAACTCTAGATTCCACGTTGATGCTCTGCTCAGGGACCCTCCCCCAGCAGTGTCAGTGTTGGAGTTAAACAGCATTGAGAGATTTTTTTGCCTCCCTACAGGCAGTTTAGTCAGTGATTGAGAATTCATCTTCTGTGATACCTTTCTCAAATAAAGTCCAATAAATCCACCCCCTTCCTTCTCTGAAAGGCAAAGGAGAAAGGAAAAAAGCTGAAGAATTCTCCTAGTGCCTTTTTGTTGGTTTTGTTCCTTTCCTTAGTTCTTCTAGGTAGTGTTTAGCATCCTCTTTGCTCAGCCAATGTGATGAACGTGATGCACAAGGAAACAGCCTTTGAGGGCTGGGCATGTGGCAGCTGAACTTTAATTTCCTGGAGCTAATTGCAATGATGAAGCTCACTAGCAGCTGCTTCTCATTGTAGCTGTGTGTGGCTCCAGGAATGACTGCAGAGATATCTAAACACGAGATGACATTTAGCACAGCAGAGAGCTGGTGAGATTTGAAATGGCAGGTGGAAAAAAAAACAGTTAAAAATCCATAAGGGTGGTTGCTATGGAAGTTGGGGAGGATGATGTCAGCAAAATAACATCATGAAGAATTTTGCAGATCACAGAATTTTCCTTAATGGGAGCTCAGACTGATGGGAAAAGGGAAGAAAAATGCCAGAATCAAATGGAAAGAAGTGAAAGGACGGACCAGTATTATCAATTCCAAGGCATAACTGACAGAGCTTTCCAGAATGGAATGTTTGTGCTTTACTCTTTGAGCCTTTGAGGCACAGACCCTGGCATGTAGAAGCAATATATTTAACAAAGAATGTAAGTACACATGAATAATTAGCACACAGTTGACATCTCTGGCTGTAGGAGGAGCCACCGTGTCTGGAAGGTTGTGCTCTAGGTGTTGTAAAATATAAAAGATTAATAGCCTGTCTCACAGCAGATTACTGAGATGGAATAAACCTTATTTGTACATAATCAGATCAGTTATCACAGCACACCTCATGGCAAAGCTCTTCTGAACCCCACAGGCTATTCTGGGCTTGGAATGCAAATATTTTATTTTTTATTTTTTTATTTTCTCATGCAAGTTTTCACAGAAAGCAAAATCCTTGGCAAAGACGGCTCCAAAGCTGTGGCAGTCAGGTTTGGGCATGGGTTGTCACTGATGTCCTGAGGATTAACAGCCTTGTCTTACTGCATGGATTGACTCAGCAGAGTCCAGACTCCCAGGACTGTGGGAAGCATTTATCTCCCACCAGGCTCCCTCATAAAGCAGTGGAAATCTGGGGACTAAAGGTGAGAAACCAATTGATAGAAAAAAAACCCTCTTTTCTCTTTACCAGCTCTGTACAAGCATAAACCCCTGGGGGAATGTCAAACTTTCTGTTGCCTGATAATTAGTCAGTGTGCACTTTAGATACATAATTTACATAAAATACCACTTGCAAATAAACACCAGGCCAGGTCAGGCTGTCTCCTCCACCCCTGTTTTGTCAGAACAAGATCCTGGTTTTTGTCCTTCCCACTGTTTCTGTGTGTCCAGGGATGCACTTGTAGCATCCCTGGCTGCTGCAGGTGGTTTCTTCAGCTCACCAGGCTTCAGTGACCCTCCAGAAGCTTCACAGAGGGTGGAAAGAAAATCCCAGGAAGATTCCTGACCTTCAAGTTCCCAGGAGGACATTCAGCTATTCCTGACTCTAACCTATGTGAATTGTGAAGTTCGCTGCTGTCTTCTAGAAATATTTAGAATTTAGGAGCTTGGAATAATTCTGTAAAATAAATCACGATATATTCTTGCTGTTACCTACTTAGAAAGGTGCTTTCTGAAGGAATCCATGTGATGGTTGGTTTTGTCTGGATCAGACCTCAGGCCAACAGGGCCTGCTTATATAACAAGAGTTGATTTTTATAAACAGAAAGAGGCAAAAAGCCCAAACACATAATAGAGAGGAGAAAAGGCAGCTAGAGGAACTGCTGGTCAATACACAGAAAACTAGTTTCTTGACCATATGGAAATCTTTAAAATGCCATTAAAAAGTAAACTATTTCACTGAGATGCCATAAAATTTCTGTGTTTTTAACACCTAAGAAAACATTCTATATCACTTCAATCTCTTTAATGTCTTAAACAATGGCTCTAGAAGAAACCAATCTCTTTTAAATTGAGGAAGACACAATGTGTAAATGTGTGGTGTCTGTTTCCAGCTGAAGAAATCCATTGCAGTAAAATTCTATATAAGCAGAATTCACGTTCTAAAAAAAAATCCTTTAAAAACTGCAGATATATTATTTTAAAATGGATCAAACATTTACAGTTTATTAATATATTACTGAAATATACAACTTTGTATTGATTAAATAGGTTAACACAGATAGGACTGTAAAATACTTTTTTAAAGTGCCAGAAATACGTTCTTGAACTAGTGCTAGTCAATGAATTGATCTGTTCTTTGCAATATAAGAGTATAAATGCCACAGGTTGCATGGCTAAACCTTTGTAGCCTGGTAAATAATCATAAAAAGCATTGGTAAGTCATATATTCTATTAATATCATAGAATATTTACAAACTTGATTGAATTTCATAGGTCTCTGGATGAATTTGGATGTGAGAAATGAAACTTTACCATGGCTCTTGTTAAATGGAAGAAGAAGGATTTCACAATACTCTTTTGGAGCTGTCCCAATCCCATTTTTCCATTTTTTCCCATCTTTACCCATTATGGATCCCCTAAGAGGAAGGTGGAGGCAGCACTTCCCACTGAGCTGTTTTGTCACTAAGGAAACATGTAGGGCAAACCTGAAGTCACAGTGGCTTATGTCAAATAAAAATATATAAAAAATTAATAATCATAAAAAAGGTCACAAAAATTGTACCAGAACATTTCATGTGAGCACATTCCATGGAAGTATTTTGGGTTTTCATCTCATAATGACATTTCCAGCACTAAACTTTAAGTGAAGACACTCAAAGATGCAAGCAAAAGCTTGGTTCTTCCCAAGTTTGTTTTTTGGGATATATGTATGTATATATGTTTAGTTTGTTCAAAAATTGGGGTGGTTTCCTTGAGATGGGGCATGATTCCAGTCTGTGAAGGAAGGAGTCTTCCACACACATCTCTCTGTTGATGAACCACTCCTATGAAAAAGAAAAACTTAAAAGCTTCTCATGACGTGACTCAAAGCCAGCCACATATGCATGAAGCTGATAAAATGTTTCTCCAGAGCCTGCTCATTTCCAGAGTTCATCCTGCTTCCTTGTGAACCCTACAAAAGCAAAAATGCCAGCTCAAAGCTCAAATGCTCCATCCAGAAGACCTCTTCTACCCAGCCACACGGGTTAGCAACATCCACATCAATAACGTTTTTCAAGCAAGAAAACTGGAGCCCCTGGGCTATCAACTGCTCCATCAGTGCACATCCCCGAGCTCTGAGCAGCCTGGAGGTGACAGATCTGTCCCAGCACTGGCTGCTGGCAGGTGCTGTCCCATGGTGAAAGCTTCCTAAATTTCACTTTCCTCAAAGACCTCCTCGGTGGTCTCTCCGGTGGTGACCTCTCCCTCGCTGCTGTCGGACATGCTCATCTGTGGGGGCCCTGTCCTCTGCCTGCCCAGCACCTGCTGCAGCTGCACCTCCCAGGGCTTGCTCACCTCCAGGCACAAGCGGTGCTTGCTGCTCAGGTGATGCTTCTTCCTTTTCTGAGAACATTTCCTCAGGTATTTGATGTTTTCCCCCAGAAAGCAGAGTTTGCAGCCAAAGGGATCTGCCAGCAGGAAACGGGACCACTGCTTCTGCAGCTCGGCCTTCACCTGAGGGGAGAGAAAAGAGGCACTGGTGATGATGCCTGAAGTTTTATCTTTGCTGTATTTCAGGTTCTGTGCTGCCCAGGGTGCAGCTCTGAGCTCACAGCCAGGGTCCCTCAGCTCTGCACACAGCAGGGACACAACACAAATCCTTCTCCTGCTGCACACCAGGGACAACTGGGAGAAGTTTCCAGCCCCAAAAGCATAAAAGGGAGGAACAAGAAGGATGTGACTTCATCATCTGAAGCTGTAATTGGACAATTCAACCCCAAAATGCAAATGGACCCAAACTGATCCCAGGCTGAGGCCTGGGCACCCTTTGTCCATTTTGGGACCATTTTGGGCCCCCCTTGGGTGCAGCCCTGGCCAGGCTCTTGTCCTGCCCAAGGTGTGCCCTGAAGGCCTTTCAATCAATCTCTGCTTTATTCTCTGCTCTGGGCAGGCTCTGCTCCAGCTCAGCCTGCCCAAGGCATCATAATGGCAGGTGACCACTCTGTAGTTCACTGACACAAATATTAGTTGTAAAAAGAGAGGAGCTGCCGTGTGCTGAGCTTCCTGCCCCTTTGGGGTTTGCTGTCACTGTTGGACACGAAATAAAGAGCTTGACTCCAGGGTAGTAAAAAGATCAGAAAGGCTTTATTTTAAATTTATGTAGCTTTTTTATAACAAGCTGTGCTAAAAAGGCATATTATTGGTCAGTAAAGTTGACATCTCTCTCCATCAGTTAAATAAGAAAAACAACACCTGGGAGAGAGATTATTGTGAAAACTTAGAAATGTTATGAAAAATAAAAACCTGTTTACACAAATCATCTTTGGATAAGAATACTCCCAGGAAATCTTCTCATGAGAAAGAAAACCAGCTAATGACAGGCTGAAAAACCTTACAGACTCAGAAAATCAGACTCACAGTTCACCATGCACCTGCTGCTTGCAGGGCAGGAACAGATGCTAAATCCATCTGAAGAGTCCAACCTCTTAACCCCGATTTAGGGAAGTTTTTCCTCTGCAAATCAGAGGATCATGCAGCTTTACCCAAGTGTTGTGCTGGTGTTGCTGGTTTGTTTTGTTCAGACATTTATTTGGCAGCCTGGAGGCAATCCTCAGCACTGAGGGTCCCCCTGCCTGCACCCCAGGAGCCAGCAGTGCAGGGGAGAGCAGAGCCCTGTGCAGAGGAGCTGGGCCTTCCCCTCTGTCCCAGGGTCTCCCAAATTTGCCCTAAACCCTGGCTCTAACAGCAGCACTTTGGCCTGGGAGTTCAGCTGGACCAGGAAAAAGCCAAAAGAGCAATTTCCATCAGCTGATGAGAGCTGCTGCAGTTCTGTGCCCTTTGCCAGTGTCACACAAGCTCTTCTCTAGTGAGAAAGTGCCAGCTCTCCTGATGCCTTAGGATTTTAGCTTTTATATTTCTCATACATTTGTAATCCTTCAATTCTTCAGTGTATAGCTCTAAACTGCAGTGCTAGCTACTGTCTTCACATTTTGGTCAAACAAAACAATTCCTCTCCAGGCCTGAAACTCAAGGACATCTGAGTGTCTCAGGCCCTGAGAGATGTAAACAATTAACTGAAAACTTCTCTCACAGCATTGTGTCTTACCTCTCCATTAGCAAAGCAATAGAGAACTGCTACCAAAAAACCCTGTAAGAGAAAGGGAGTGAGAGGAAAAAGTCAGTGTGCAGGAAATACCTGAAGCTATGATTTAAAGGAGACATTAATGTTAAAGCCATAAATATAAACAATGCTCCTTAATGTTCAAAAAGGAAACTAGTTGCCTGCATTTATTTATTAATGAAGTACACAGTCACTTGATTTTGTGCAGTTCCTTGGCAAGTGCAAGGCACATTTTGTGCAGATGCTGAAGAACAGATAATAAACCCCAGTTTTATCTTCATTTTGCTACCACATCATGGGTTTTTTCCAAACTGTTGCTGTTATACTGTGACTGCTGCTATTTCCAAACATGGTAAAATAATAAAAAAAAAAAAAATGCAGCTTGGTTCTTCATATTATCTGTAAGCTTATTTGGGTTTGAGAATAATTCTACTGAGATCTAATTTGGGTTCTTTTTATGAATTATTTCTATTTTAAGTGATTAGTGTTAGTTCCAAGTTCAGCTATATTGAGTGTTATGTCCATTTGGAATTGCTGTTTTTCCTTTGAAACTGTTTCAGATAAACACCTTAAAAAAATCCTTCAGAAACAACTTGTTTTAAACCAACCCCAAAATTATTATTTCCATTTGCCTCTCTCTGTCTGTATTTGATCTCAGCCCCACAGACATGCAGATTTATTCCCACTGCTTCAGCAAATGCCCTTTCCTGGTGTGTCTAAAGGCATCTGTGGCACAAGTTCTGATAAAGAGAATAAATACTCTGAGTCCCAAGTCAATATTTATATCACAGCTACAAAGGTGCAATTCAGCTGACAGCATTTAATTATTCCCACATTCATATTTTTCAAGAAATGTTTCTGCTTTGCTCAGACGAAAGTTTAAAAAGAAATTCACATGCACAGAAGCTTCAACATTTTTCATCATACCTAAAATTAACCAATAGCATTCTGAGCCTGCTGTTAATTTTCTAGCAGTGCTGAATTATTTAGAGTCATTAATTCCTTAAGCATATGTGCAGTTTATCTGCCACATCAGTGGGATTGGTGACAGGAGAAATAGCAAACAGAATTGCTTTCTCCATGTATTTTATTTCTCTCATTTTCCATGCTTCACCTAGTAGAAAGATATAGTTAATTAGAGTTAATAATAGGTGATATTAAGTACAAATTGTAACTTAATAATTACATCACATAAATATATAGTGTATCATTTAATATTCTAAAGATTTTAACATATTAAAATATATTAAATATAAATTTATTAGCTTAAAAAGCAATGTTTTATGCAGAACTTTTCCTGCTCCTGGAGGAAGCTCTCTTTTTGGGGAGGTGGAAAGTTCATGACTCTTCTGGGTGGTTTGGGGGGGGGGGGTTTATTATGAATGTGAACTCCAAATTTGGCCTCACAGGCACCACAAGCAGGAACAGGATTTAAACTACACTCCTGGGCCTGCCAAGCCTGGTGACTGTGAGAAAGGCCTGGAGCTGCCTGTGTGAACCTCCTTGGGCTGATTTCAGTTTGTAAACACCTCTGGGAATCTCATTCACTGCTGCTGCAGGACCAGAGCACGCAGTGACAAGCAGGGTAAAATCACACCAGAAGGTGGAAGACTTGGCTGATTATTTATATTTGATGCTCACTTTATATCCTGGTTTCTTTAACGCTTGTTCATTTTTCCCCCAGAAAAGTGATTTTCACACTTAGGGACCTTTCCAGTGTGTTGTGACTTCAGAATTATCAGTGTGAGTGAAAACAGAGAATCAGAAATTCAGAAGGAACATTCATTAGCAGAAAAGGACACATGCACATGTAATCCTCACAGTTGTTCTTCAGTTCTAATGACAATTCCAATGTGATAAATTACTCATCACATAACTGGGTTCTCTCCCCCAGAAACCAGTGTTTTTTCCTGAGGGTAACAATTTCCATGCACAATTTCCATGCCAAGATGTTTAGATTGTTCCATTTCCTAAAGCAAAGCGGCAACATACCTACAACAGAACTCCTATTTAGAATTTAATTTTGTGCTCCTTGAAAATGTTTGAGTTAAACCTTCAGCTGAGATCCCAGGGATAATTGTTTTCCTTTAACAAAACAGTTTAACTGCCTTTTAAAACTACTGAGAAGATTTGCAGACTAAACAAATGTAATTGTGTACAGTTTATGTGCTTTTTGGCTAATCCCTTCATAAATAATGCTGCAGCTAAAAAAGAGAATCTGCAATAAACATTGGCTAAGATCTCTGGTGGTCGGTTTTTTGTTTTTTTTTTTTTTAATGGAGCTTTGCTTCTAAAGCATGACGTGCTGCCAAGCACATGCATGTTTCTCTAAAAGGAATGAAGTTTGTGTTCTTTAGCAAAGATGAGTAAGCTGGTTTATATATCAGATTTCTTTGTACAAGCCAGTAAATAAAATCTTCACTTAAAATGATTCTGCGCTTTTAAAATAACATCCAGGCACTGCAGCCTCTCCAAGTAAGGATATGTCTAACCAAGGAACTTATATTCCAACAGTAGGGTCCTTTCCAACCCAAATAATTCTGTGATTTTGTGAACACCATGTCAGCAGGCTCCTTGGGCTTGTGGCTCTCCAGGAATTCTCTGCTGTCACTCGGGACACTTTTCCCCTCAAGCTGTGGTGGAAATTTTAAAGTATAGCCTCAATAACAGTGCCAAAGCACTGATGCATACATCCACCAGAGCACAGGTGCATATATTCAAAGGTTAAACCCCAGGATCATCATAAATTGTGGGCAAAGTGCAGCAATGCTCAGATGGCTTCATGCCTCAGGCTGCAGAGGAGGGCAGCAGTGTCAGAGCAGTGAATTCCTGAGGAGCAGCCACTTGGAGCCAAAGAGAATACCCTAAATAAAAGTTTTGCTGCAATTAAAGATCTGGAAATTGCTGTCCTGGTGCCTCAGGAAGATCAAGGCAGGCAGATGTGGGTGAAGCTGAGCAGGTTCATTAGTACAATCTAAAAATCCATTACTGAGCAGGGCTGCAGAAGTCAGAGAGAGGCAGAGCAATGCTTTGTGGCACTGTGGAGGGAAGCACAGCCTGTGCCTGTGCATGAGTGGCCATCTGAGAATCACCACTGAGCCCCAGCTCACTCTGCACCCCTTAGACCTGGCTGTTTTATTGGAGTGTAAAACACTCCAGTCTTTGCCCCCTGAGTCTTGCAGCTGAGACCTGAGGGCAGAGTTGCCACAGTCACTCTCCCCTCCCCACCTCAGGTTTTTGCCTACTCACACCAAACTAAGGCAGGGGGACTGAAGAGGAGTGAAATGCCTGAAGATCTGTAAAACACTCCTGACTCTATGGGTGAGAAACTTCTTTTCCACCTGCAGATGCTCGTCCATTTTTCTGTTCCATCCGTGTGAGAGCTCTGACAAATTTTCTCCTAAAACTAACTAAAAATTGATGCATTTTTATGAGAGTACACCAAGGATTCCACAGTGCCACTCTGCAGATAAGGTGAACAAACAAATAGAGCCCAAACCTTGGATGAGGCAGAAATTCTCATGGTTATGATTTTGGCTGGGAGTGTTTTAAATGGACCATTTTAATCCTGTTTTCAGGGTTTCTGTGGTGAGCTGTTACTATTACCTTTTTTTCCTGAAAATGTCAGACTCCTTTTTTTGGTGTTTGGGACTATCATATTTGAGTATGCAATTTGTGTTTTACTTTGTTACTGCAACAGCATATTTAGAGGCATTGTAGGTTGGGATATAATATTAAATCAGAATTCACTACAACTGTGGTGAGCAGCAAATGCACATGGATCTATGAACCCTAAAAACAATACTTGCAAACAGCACTTACATGAAATGAGCTCATTGTCAGCTGAATGAAAAGTCTTATATGTCTTGAAAGTCCTTCCACCTGTTCATCAGTGATGAAGGTAAATACAAATTCGTGGATTCCCAACAGTGGAATCAGCACAAGTGTAGATCTTGCCAATCTTAAAAAGAAAATGTTTGATTATTGTAGTTTTTAAATGTCCTTGGTGCCAAAAATCAAAAACTCAGAGACAAAGAAATTATTTCAAAAACGTGCCCTCAATATTCTGCCTTTGGAAGGGTAGTAGCAGTTTTGTGATTTTGAGAATAATGTCTGCATGAATCTGTGGATAGTCTAGTTAAAAGGCAAGTGTAAATGAAATGTTTTCCACAGTACATCCTGACCAGAATAAATTAATGCCTGATTTTCTGTCAGTCATCAGTGCTAGAGGGTTTTTCTTTTTCTTCCCAAATTTTGGTGACAAAGGGAAAAATGTGTCACAGCAGCAGAGCCACAGGTGTGAGAGGAGATACCTGAGAGCAGAGATCTCACTGCACTGAAAAACCTCTGTGAAAATGCCCCCAAAACTCAGCACACAGGTACCTGCCTTTGCCTCTCAGATTGGGAAATGTCTGTGGAGCCTTTTTTCCTATTCTGAATATCTATTCAGAATATTCTGAATAAAATATTCAGAATATTCTGAATATTTTATCTATCTATTTTATTTTATCTATTTCCTACATTCTGAATATCTCTTACACCTGGTGGTGGTAGGTACATCTTTAGGGGAAACTGTCAAGTTTTTGATGTGACAAAATTTTTAAAAAGGGGCCAGGACTTCCATATCATTTGTTACTCACCTGTATTTGTAGTCATGAAAGGTCATTTGCTGAGCTTTTAGCTTGGAAATCAGCATTCTGAGAATTTTGATGAAGATGCCAAAGTTAACCTGGGAGGAAAATGCATATTGTTTACTTACAGTAATTGGTATGACACTAAGCAGTTAACTACTAAATAAATATAATAATTGACATTAAACACTTGCAAAATCTGCCACCAGATAACTGGGATGGAGCTGGGATGAGGTTGGAATACGAGCAGGTTATTGTCACATACTAATCATGCAAAGTTGAGTGACTTAGCATTGTCTTCTTCAGCCTGGCATGTAATTTTATACAGGATCTTCCAGTGCAAAACTACATTTCAATTTTTTAATACAAAACCCTGCATCCTCATTTTTTGAACAAAACTTTATCCCTTCTGTCACTTTATGTCTCCCTTGACAGTTCTGTGGCAGGAAAATGTATCATTTATTCCAAAATTTTGAAGGACAAAAATGGCACTAATTACAAAGACCAAGGAGGGGAAAGAAAATGCAGGTTGTATAATTCTTACTGCAATAGAAAACAACATTGGTCCTCGGATGATCCACCAGATCCCCATGTGTTCATTTGTTCCCCAGCACCTGGAGAATAATTTAAAGTGTAATTATTTTCACAGAAAAAAAAAATGCTCACATAACTTGTATATGTATTTTAAAAGGAACTTGGTGAAGTTCAACTTTTTCAGGTAGCCTCCAAAAGAATGGAATAAAAATAGGAAGAGTTTCACCAACAGCTCTGAGGATCTTTCCACATGAATGTTGATAAAGGTTTCCTGAGACCACAAACTTCAGAACTCTGGCAAACTGAGACTTTGAATCCACAAAACAGAACACCAAACCCTCATCATGGAATTAATCCTACTTAAATTATCTATCTAAAACTGGAGACTGGAAAAGAGTAAACTGGGAATTGTGACCATGCTTCTTCATCTGCTAAAAAATATTCATACTCTTTCCTTGAAGCTGTCTCTTTTTCTCCTGCTTTAACCTTCTGATTTGTCCCATTTCATTTTGCTAATTAGCCTGAGGTTCTGCAGGATCTTGGCTTGTCATTTACAATTTCTATGACATCTGACTCCATAAGACCATAATTATGGTTTGGATGTTGCTCATTATCCATGTTGGCATCGCAAATAAAATTCTCTAGAAACCACAAAAAACAAGAGGAGAACAAAATATTCCATACAGAAACCACAAAGTTTATGTGATGTCACAACAACTGAAGACCAGAAGCTGGTGCTTGCTAGTGCCTGTTACTCTCACAGATGCCCTCATCAAATATCAACTACCAGGTCTTGTCATGAGCTTCCATGAAAATTTACTTTTTTTCTTTAAAAAGTGGCAGTGAATACGAATTAAACTCAAAATGTCTCCAGGGAAAGCATTGGTCTCCTCTTCTTAATGGCAGGATGCTCTCCATGAAGATGCTGGTGCACACAATTTGCTTCATGTAAATGGATGAACATTTCAGGAACAGTAAATCCTAAAAATAGAGGTTCCTAGAAGTTTTTTAATGCAAAAGTACAAAAGGGAACCTTGAAAATGTAACAAGCATCAATAGGTGCTGTATAATCTGATAATTTGCTGGTCAGTTCTTGTGTCAAGTACTGCCAAGGGCTTTCAGCCAAAAAGAAAGTCAGGATTCCAAAGAACATTTTATTTAATAACCTACCCGGTGTTCTCCAGCTTGGATCTGCTTATTCCCCAAGGGCCCACAAACAGGATTGGAACAACTGAAAAGAAAAGAAGATTCTATTCCAGCCAAGCCTGTAGAACTGTGTGGTGTAAAGATTTGTGCTTTTCAGTTTTCTGTTATAATAGTACAAAAATCAGCTTCATCCTGGCTTTTCCCACTTGTAATTCAAATGCAAAATGACTTTTTGTGGTGTAGTTAAATCTTGTATTTTCTGAGGAACACATTCACACATAAATGCACTGCTGATCTGCTGAAATCTTCTAAATTTATGTCCCTGAAAATTAAAGAGTATTTGGCCTCCCAGACTACCTCAGGCACAGCTGATGAACTTTAAAGGAGTTTTCAGTGAAGATGTGTGGGATGCTGCCTGGTTAATTAAAAAAGCTGACAAAGGATTGCTGTTCTGGAACCTTAAAGAGAATCCCAATCCCTTTATTGTTGCCCCCAACCCTTCCTGGAGATCATAGACTGCAGGCTGAAAAAAAAAAAAAAAACAACCCTAAAGTAAAGGATTACTGCTCTGTTCCAGTGGACTTCAGGTGTGAAAGGACAAGTCTCAAATCATGAGCCATGACAAGCATTGTTCCACTGAATTCTCAGCCCAGTAACACACAGGGGGTTTTCTGGGGGATGTGGCAGAAATTAAAGGAGGTTTGTGTCCCTGGAACCAGAACAGGGAGTATTCAGGATTCTGGGACCCTGACTGAGGTCAGGGAGAAAGCTGGAGTGTGGCAACACAGAGAAAGGGCCAGAAACAAAATAATCTCCAAGAGAATGGATTTCTGAGTAGGTAAAAGGGGGAAAGAGATAAAAGGAGTCTCACTTGGGTGGGAGATGGTGTTGGTGCAAAAATGGGCCTGCAGGAACAATTGGGGCATGGAGCAGTTGGGAACAGACCTGGAAATTCCAGATTTTGGGATATGAGGAGAGGTGACACCTGTGATGGTGAGGTGATGTTATCAAAGGCAGCTCCTGTGCAGCAGCTGAGGAAATGGCAGTGTGAGCCCTGCTCAGCCCTGCTGCCTCAGCAGCAGTGGGACTGCAAATGCCTGTAGGACATGCCCCACCTTAGCAGGGACTGTAATAAATATAAATAAAAAATAAAGCTAATTTGTGGGGAAAGCCTTTAGAAAATTGGTGAATATGATGTGACCAATGCGTGAGGACCAAAGGCAAATAATCATTATTTTTATTGTTGTTATTATTAATAATAATGCTCTTCTGTAGGGAGGACATTTCCTAACAGAAGTGTCCATTGCAGTTTGAACAAGGAATGAAATAACTGATCCCTGTTCCAACAAGCTGGTGATGAAAGCTACAAAGGGATTTAAGAGATGATGAAAGAATAAAACAGCACTAAAAAACATAAAAGGTTGTGGTCTTGGTGCATCAGGAGCCTGTGTGCTCATACAGCAAGGGTTCTTTAAAGAGGAACGTGAGAGGGAACAGAGAAATCCAGGCATGGACGGTGAGAAAGAACCCCCAAATTAATTACCTTTAAATTGTCTTTATTTCATGGATAATGCCTGAAATCTAACAGCTGACTCATTAAGTGTTTCAGATTTTCTCCTGACTTAAACACACCTTAGAACTTCCAGGTGAGCTGGGAAGGGGAGCATTTAGATGAAAATTGCTAATGATTTGGCATTTTTCCTAATGAGGTGCTCTATTACAAAGGGAGGAAATGAAGTTGCTGGTAGTACCATAATATTCAGTGATGACAACATACAGCCCAATATAAAGAATTTCTTCTCCTTCTTCCCACCAGGCATCTGTTTTCTCATGAAACAATTCCCTGATTTCCTGTATCTGCAGCTCAAGCTGAGCTGCAGCCAATGTACCACTGCTGACATATCTCCATTTACAGTTGCTGGCTTCAAAGCTAACAAATAAAACAGAATTCAGATTGTTTTTTCCTTCTTGACAAAATATCCTTCATTGACTCAGCAAAGCACCACATAATCAGTGCTTGGAAACACTTCTGGACTTACCCCATCCTATCACAATGTATGTCTGCAGCAGTCTTCTTTCAGAGAGCACCACAGTTATCAATAATGTGTGCAGATAAATCCCTTCCACTAATAGCCAGAAGTAATTTGCCCCAACAAAGTAATGCATGAAAAACTGGGCAGTCCTGCAGATGATCACAATCTGTAGGAATGAGAGACATTGTAAATAGAGATGTCATGATCTGCATGGGAGAGTTTTTACTGGTGAGCTGTTAAAATAATAATCATCGTTAACACCTTGCAGATAATTTTCCTTGTGGGCATGGGCATGCTCCATTCCTACTACAACATACAGGAATAATTTATTCACAGTGCTCAAAAATGAGATGATGTAAATAAGCACCAAACAAATGCAATTTTCTTTTTAAAGGTTACAAGGTGTGAGTTGTTTTGCTTAAGTGGCTATTTCTAAATATCACAGAAAATTATAATGTTTTTTCTATTAATTTAAAATAAATCTCTTACAGTCAGGATTTCATCTTGATTACCCCAACTTTTATCAACAAAATTTCAGCATCCAAAGCTCAGCTTACAAATACCTCAACACTTGTTGCTGTAGGGCAAACTTCCAAAACTGTGACTGTTATGACCACCAGAATCCCATTTCCTATTAGCTATAACTAACTCATTACCTCTGGGCTGAGGTATAATATCCATCCAGTTTCATCATTTGGTCTTTTTGAGTAAATTTTGTAGTACACAGAGTCTTTTATAAGAACTGCTGCGGCACGCAAGATAAAGGATGCAAATAAATTCATGTGGATGTAGTTTCTTGTGCAGTGAAGTTTTCTGTGGGAGAAAAAATAATTTAGGAAATCCTCTGGAATATATCTAACTTGCAGAAATAATTTTTTTTCAACCAAACAAAGACCCAGCAAAACAGTTGGGTCACATTGTATTCATATTGTTGCCATCTATGGATTCTGCTTTGAAATTGCATTTGTTTTCTCCTTAGAAAAATACAAGCTATTTACATGAAATCAACAGAATGGTTTGGGTTGGAAAGGACCTTAAGGCTCATCTCATTATATCCCCTCCTTCCACGAGGTCAGGTAGTTCCAAGGCCCATCCAACTTGGCCATAAAATCTTCCAGGAATGGGGCACTTTATCTGCATGACCTGTGCCAGGGCCTCACAGGAAAGAGTTTGTGCCTAATATCTAATCTAAATCTACCATCTTCAGCTAAAAGCCATTCCCCCTTGTCCTATCACTCCATGCCCTTGTCCAAAACTCATCCCCAGATTTTTTTGCAGCCTCTTCAGAAACTGGAAGGCTGGAAGGAATACTGGAAACTAAAGAATAACTTCAATTTCATTTAAAAAAAAAATTTTTTAAAAAAATGAGTACATTTTACATTTAAAATGCATGTAAATTTATACTAACCTGAGTAAAGAAAGTATAAGCAGAGCTAATATCAGTGAGATGAGAGAAAAGTAATATCCTATAGTGTATAACAGCTGTAAAGTAGTGAGTAGTTTATGTTCTTCTTCCTGGGAACAAAGAAGAGAAATGTGTTATGTGGGCAGGGGGACAGAGCAGAAACACAGCTCAGGAACTTTGGGGATCACCTTCTTGCAGTTCCCAGGAGCCAGGGCAGGATTCTGATCTCTGCTCTCTGCACTGCCTTTTGAAATCAGTGTATGACAAAGACTCTGGCACCCAGAGTTTGTTTCTAAACACAAAGGCACTCCCAGGCTGTCCCCACATTCCTCCTGCACAAACACCACAGCTGAGCCTGGCCATGGCTCCATGCAGCAAGAGGATCCTGGTGGGGAACAGCAGCAGAGAGAGCTCACTGAACCTGCACACAGCAGTGTGTGTGTGGCCTGCAGCCACAGCCACTGACCAGCTGTGTCTGCACCATCTGGAGAGCCAGCTCTGTCCAGGGCTGTTGAAACAGACTGACTTCTGTTTTGAGCTCAAAGGAAAAAAAAAAAAAAAAAGTGAATTAGGGCTGTCTTGAATGTCTCTGAATGACAAATACGACCTCAGAGGAGGAAGGGAACTACTCACACTTTCATAGATTGTCACAGAACATCCTGAGTTGAAAGGTACCCACAAGGATTGTTCAAGTCCAATTGCTGAGGTCCGCTCTTGGCCCTGCACAAATTTCCTTTCAATTTGCCTAATTTAATATTTCTTTTTCCTAAGTTTATTTCTGTTTTGCTTATATCTACCTCTCAACTATTCAACCTAGCCCAAGGACAGCATCTCTGAGGACGGAATGAGATCCAGGATATGTGGCTTTCATAATCCATATTTGGCCTACAGAGCTTCTCTTGGAACCTGTGTCTTTTCCCCAGTGGGTTTGCTGTTTTTCTTGTTCTGCTACTCAGCACCAGGGACTTTAGCACTGTCTTCCTGCCAGCAGTTTTCTCTAATAATTTCATGCTAGTGAGCCATGGCTCTCTTGAAGGGGGGGAAAGTGCCCAGGGAAAGCAGTGTGGGTGCAGGAGATTCCCAGCTGTTGGTCACTCTGCTCCATGGAAACATTCCAGCAGGTAAAAACCTTGTAAAAACCTCAAGTTATCATCTGGGCTATTCAATTTTGCATCACCAAAGCATGTGAAACCAAGCTGATTCCTCTGATGTTATTTCTGGCTCTGTGTTATTTCCAGCATCTTGAGGGATTTCATTTAAATGAAACAAACAGGTAGAAGCCCACATTTAGCATTGGTAGGAAGGCTGGTTAAAGCTTTCAAAGGAATTGTCTGCTGTCACACAAGATGAAATAACATGTCTTGAGAAACAAATGCAGTATTCAGAATGGTCAACAAACCTTGGAAAACACTCAGAACTTACGAATATTTATTACATTTTCATAAATAAACTGAAAGTTTGGAAGAGCTTAGTAAAAACATAGTAATACACAGAGATGCTAAACTAAAAATATTTCATAATTAATCAGTAAAGCAGTGTTACTTGATAAAGTAAGAAACAGCACTCGGTAAGAATTAAAAAGTAAAAAATAGTGGCAATAGTGCTTACCTAAGAGACCTAATTCTGACATCTGCTAAGCTGAACTCCATGGCAAAAGAAGTTTGGCTGCCAAAGCCCAGCCCCTGCCCTGATGTAAGGTGAGAAATGCAGGAAGGATGGCATTAGATTAGGGGGACTCCTCCAGCCTCTGACCAGCAAACTTTGAAATCACCAACTAAGAGCTCATTAAATGCTGAAAGGCTCAAAAGGGAAATTGTCTGGCTTTGACAGGCTGATGTGATCTGGGGAGGTGATGGGGTGCTTGCCTGCTGGACAAGCTGCTGTGGGTTTTTATTTTATTAGGAGAAAATCAGCACATGTAAACACTGGACTCTGAAAAGAAAATCACTTGTGGCATCTAAAGCAGGAATCCCCTACTTTAATATTTTCTCCTCTGCTTCTTATAAATAAAATAACAGCTTTCCATTTGGTAATTTAAATGAAATCTGAAGATCCTTTGCAGGTATTAAATGGAAATGTTTTGTCAGTTACTCAAGAAAGGATTAAGAAGATTAAAGTTTTCAACCGTAATATAAAACATACTTACATTTTTTTGGAAATGATTTTCCTCAGAACATTCTGAGCTATCTCGCCAAATGTCTGTGGAATTTTCCTTTGTTTGCCAAATCCCTTCATCCAAGCAGATTCTGTATACATGTCCTACACTTCCTGAAAGTAAACAGAGTTTTAGTTTGAAAGGTCAAAATAGAGATTTCATTTTTCATACACGTTCAAAAGATTTCTGCCTCACACCTCCACAATAGACTCTACACCACCCATACCCAAAAAAAGAATAAAACCCACTTTTCTTTTGTCTTTGTCAAGATATTTTTTTATATTTACATAGGACAAAGTAGGAATGTAATCCAGCAGAAATATTCCTAGAATGCACCTGGGTTTTGCAAGAAAACCCACACTCCATCCAAAAGAGTGGATCGCTACATCTCACTTCGTTCATTTTTCCTCATTAAGCTCATGGATGGGTAATTCATTGACCAGGTTGTGCAGTCAGAACTGCACAAGGATTTCATTAGAGAATGATCTTTCTCTGTAACATCTGAAGTTGCAGGCTGGTGTTTAATTTCTGTGCTCTGGGGCCTCTTCAGCAACTGGGGTGAACTGATGAATTCTCTTGGTTTTCACTGTCCCAATTTATAAATTGTCCCAATTTATACTGATTAGGAATTTGCCCATAGCATCAGAGGAACGGTGTGGGGACCCTGGTTGATGGTTGATGTTTCCCTTAACAGCTGCCATCCATTTATTTCTAATCAGACCTGAGCTTTTTAATCATTTTTTGAGTTGAAATTGTTTAAAGGTGATAGCAACAACCAGAATATCTTGTTTTGCTCATCTCAGAGCTGAGAGAATTGCTTTGGGAGCACAGTTTGCTGTGATGGAGCAGGAGCTCTGTATGAATACTAGACACTGAAAAAAAAAAACCTTAAACCATCCACGAAATGTGATCAGAAATCTTACTTTTGTAGAAATTCAGACAAAAAAAAAAAAAAAAAAAAAAAAAAAAAAAAAAAAAAAAAGTCTCCATTCCATGGAGGCAAAATGCTTTTGTTTATTATGAAGAGCTGGGTTTGTTCTACGTGGTTGGCAGAAGCAGTTTGGGAGATTAGATAAAAAATTGGTGACTAACTGCTTATTAGCATAAAAAAGGATAAATTATATTAAAGAACAAACCCTGTGTGGTTTGGGTGGGAGAAAGCTGGGATAAGCAGTGGTAGCAGTCTCCCATAAATTAAAGGGCTCGGGCAGAACTGGTCCCATCAAGTGGAATTAGAAAAGCAGCCCAGAAAGGCTGTTTAGCAGGATTCAGAAAGGCTGTTTAACAGGATTCAGAAATGATGTTTAACAGGATTCAGAAATGCTGCTCTGTGCTGATAGCAGTGCACTTCCATTCCTTTATGGGAATCTTGTTTGGTCTTCTGCAGAAAAAGGCTGCTTGGAAGGCTGCTTCACTCACCACACCACTGGTGGTGGGTTGTCCCCCCTGGAGGACTGCCTGCTGGGGATGCCACTGAGCTGGGCTCTCCCAGTTTTCTGGAATTGTCTCTGGGATCAGTGGAGACCCCAGAAGTTGAAGCTCAGGAGCTGAATCCTGAATCTCTTATGAATAAAGCCCGGGCAGTGTGGTTACATGACCTTGCAAATGTTGCTTTACAAGACAATACAGAGCTGTGGCAAGCACAGATGGAGAAAAAGAGTGAATAAACATGGAAAATGATTTTGTGCCTCAGTTCAGAAGTGGTAGAAAGAGGTGAGGCTTTTTCTCCCTCATCCACTTCAGGGCAAGTTAGACAAGCATCACGTGTCCTTCAGCTGAATTCTGGCACAAACTCCAAGTTCCCACTTTCACATTACCATTTTCCAGCCATGGCAGGTATGAAGGACAAGGAACAGAGACATTTCCTGGGCGTGAGTAAGGCCAGCAAACAAACTGATCAAATGTCCCATTGCAATGCACTCCTGGGGAGAGAAGCAAATAAAAGTTTTACAAAAAGTTGTCCAGACAGTGGACAATACTGGAAATCATTTTGTACTGTTCCAGGTGACCTGCAAGCTACTCCAGAGTAACAAGATATTGCAGATAAATGAGGTTATATCTCTGGTAATCTCTCAGAGTAACTCAGTTTCAATCTTCACAGTTATCACATCACTAATAGGACTGAAGGCTAAGATAAAACATTTGATAATGCAGAATTGAAATGGCAGGTGACAGCAACATAAAATGAAGTGCATGAATGGCTGTCCTAGTGTCTTGGTTAGTTTCTCTCTTTCTTTTAGGATAACACCAAAGTTCTTCTCTCTTAGCTTCAATGCTTTTGCTCATCCTAAGCCAGAGGAGAATATCTCACTTTATTTTCCATAGTGCTTAGTAGTACTTTGAGAGACTAGTATGGGAAGAAGAACAAAAGGAGTAAGAAAGATAGCTCTGGGCTATCTCATCAGCATCTTTTTGGGGTGCTTCTATTAAAATATAGAGCACAGGATGTGCAGCCTTACTTATTTTGTTGTACCTTTGAGGCTAAGCATCTGTGTTATGATCCGTGTAGCTGTTAACATTTACAGCTGCATTTTTATTGTTCTTTTCCCCAATTTCTGTTTGTTCAAGTGTGGACTGGGGAGGCTGCCAGGAGGAAAATACCTTTTTTTTTTTTTTTTTTTTTTTTCAGTTTCATGAAAGCTGAAGTCCTGAGTCCCTGGAGTTCTCTTGCTGACCCACTACAAACTCCTGCCCTCTAATATCTTGCTGGGTCACCTGGCTCAGTTCTAATTGCCACCAAAGCCATCATTCTCTGCTTTCCTGGCAAAATACAATCTTCTTTTGCATTGTTAATGTTCTCTGCACACCAGGTGTTCACCACAGGCTATTGACTCCTAGCTGCTCTCTACAGTTCCCTTCTTTCCTGCCAGCATTAGCTGTAAGCCATCCTGCAGGTGCACAGGCTGGGCTGGTGTATGCTTTGCTTTCCCTGCATTCCATAAAATCTTTTGTCCCCTCTGCAGTCCTCACCAGGTTTTCTTGCCTCCTTGGCTGTAGTCACACTGTCAGTAACTTGTGGAAGCTTCTTTTCTCTGCTTTTCTGTGCTTTTTCCCTTCCCTATTTTCCTTCAGAGCCCTCCCAGTTTGGAGTCACCAACAAATTTGGTGAGGGTGCTTTAACACCTGCCTCCAGCCACTGAGTCCAGAACAGAGAGCACAGATGCCAGAAGGACTCTTTTGCTGACCCGGAGATGGAGCTCCTGAGAGGCATTTTAAAGACTTTTATTCCATTTTCAGCTCATGAGAAGGGTGAGGCAGTACAGATGCTACAATTCACGCCATCACAATCAGAAGCCAAACTATTTCCTAATTACAAAACATTATACGTGATTTTTTGGCCTATCAGCTTTTGCCACATGGTGCTGATAATGCTTTTAAGCAAATCATCTATTAAAATACTCCACATGGGTCTTGCTACAATGCATCTTTCATAGTCCTATTTCCCAAAAATATCTGGTCTGTTTGCAAGGTCATCATTTGAGACTTGTTTCCAGTTCAATTTCTCTCTCAACAGTGTCTGTCCCATTCCATGGCCTTTTTAAGCCAGCATATTTTATCTCAGAGTTTGCACACAGATGGACAAGACTGTGTGAGCTTTCAGTCAGGAGAATGAATAAGGGACTTAAGGCAAATATTTGTATCAGGTGAATTTTTCTACATTTAGAACTTAGGAACAGACATACAGCAAGACAATATTTGCATATTCCTGTACATTTCTTCATTGCTTAATTCCTTACCACTGCCTACAGATGATTCCTGCAGCATTTTCAAGCATTCCTGTTTATATTTGTTCCATCCAGTAGTGGTTTTTTCCAGCAGAGAACCTTTGGCCTGGGAGTGAAAATACTGTACACGAGAAAAATCAGTTAGAACCCTTTTGTCCTCAATGGCAAGTTTCTCTCCATTATAAGAAATTCTGGTCTGAGCACAGAAATGGGGAGAGGAGAATGGAGGCATGGTAAAAGTGGTAAAAAAGACCTAAAGAACTTTCTGGTTTTAGAATATTTTTAAAGATAATCAAGCACACCTGGTGGAGTAGTACAGAAAAAAAAAAAAGTAATTCAATAAGTAATTCTATTTAGCTACTAACAGCTTTCCTCTGATGCATCCTGTACTCCTGCCCAGCATATCCCAGACCACTTATTTTACCAGCAGCTGCAACTGTGCCATAGACATCTTTCTATTCCTCTTTTTCCTCTTTTTTTTTAAAGAAACATTTTTGTAATTTTTATTTTTCCTTGCCCAATTATACCTTGTTGCCCTTTTTGCCTCAACAGGGCACTGTTTGGCTTTCTTCTTGTGTCCATAGGTAAGAAGAGTCTTCACCCTCTAGATTTCCCACACAATAAAATGACAGACATCCTTATCATACAACACTCACTGCAGAGGTCTTTAAGAGGAGCACAGCTGATAATTGCTGTTTAGGAAAAAAATTGCTAAAACCAGAAGAATTAAATGCAAAAACACTTGGAGATCTGGGTGAAGAAATGCCTTCTTAGGAGCAAAGCAGTTCAGAAAGGATAATGGGAGAGGCTGCTTACAGCTCAGTGTTAGCATCATGGCTTGGTCATTCTTTATCCACAGAAAAGAACATCACCCTAGGCACTGCCTGTGCAATAAACTCCCTGGTTTCCTGAAACCAGGGCTTTGAAGGGACAAGCAGTCAAAGATTCCTGTTACTAGAAGTCATCACAAATGAAAAATTCATTACTGGTTGAAAACATTACTGATACTAATGAGCAAATTTTGGAGACCAAACAAAACATAAGTTTTCTAAATCTTTTTACTAGAAAGTGCCTTTCAGTTCTCCAGGAAAAGTCAATTTCTTTTTGTCTGGACCACAAATCTGCCTTTAACACGTGTATTTGTCCTGATGTTGTTTTGATCATGGTGATGTGCCAAGAGCTGAGATATATAACCAGAACAATATATGGCTGTGAACTTCACCTTTGTTCCTTTAAACCTACAGTTTGATTTTATTTTAACGAAGAAAATCATATTTATTTACTTTCAAAACAGGAACAGTGCTCTGGTGAGCTAGCTCTCATGCAGGATCACTATTTTATGCATGTTTTTACTGTGTAAAATACTGCCTGCTTTTAGTCTCCCAGCTAATTTCCAGACACCCCACTTTAATCTTGAGGGCGTAGAAAGACTGCAATCGCTCTCCCGTGGATGGGCTTGCAAGATAAGGGGAGAATATTTACAGCAGCCATGAGAAAGGAATGCATGTCTCCAAAATAATTTAAAATAAAAGCATCTTGACATTTCCCTCAGGCAGGCCTCAAAACGCTGGGAGCCAGGGGAGATTCTTGAGGCACTCGGGGGTCAGTGAACCTCGTTTGAAGAGGCAGGGACAGGGACATGACGCATTTGCAGGCAGGACTTCTCGGTGGAAGGAAGAACACTCCAGTTCCTGATAAACAAATGGGGCCGAGGAAAGAGAAAGGAAACCTCTTCAGCAGGGGCTACCTGGCAGCTCCTTTGGCCCCATTCCTGCATTTGGGGTTGATGCACATTCATGGGGAAGTTCACTCAGCAAGAGTGAGGAGCAGGCCAGGCCTAAATGCCAGTTCCACGTCACGTCCTGATGGAATTGTCCCTTTCCTCAGATCTGCAGGCATGGCCACTGCTGGAAAACCCAGCTCTACAGAGACAGGGCAGCTGAGAGGCGTTTTTAAAGATTTTATTCCATTATCAATCTCACAGAAGAGTGAGACACAATAAGTGTAAAACTCAACACCATTCTACCAGCAGCCAAACTATTTCTTTGTTCCAATACCTTATAAATGCTTTTCAGCCCATCAGCTTTTGCTCCACAATGCTGCTGATACTTCTAACACCAATCACCGATTATTTATCCCACATGGTCTCACTACAGTGCATCTTTCACAGTTCTGATTCTCCAAAATACCTGCTCTGTTTGCAAGGCCATCATTTGAAACTTGTTTCCAGCTCCATTTCTCTCTCAGCAATGTCTGTCCCACCCCATGGCCTTTCCCAGCCAGCACACCTTGTCCCAGAGCTTGCACACAGATGGACAGGACTGTGTGAGCTTTGTCAGGCTTTGGGAACCCTCTACAAATCCATTTCTCACAGGTCACATAGGAAATACCTGGCCACTATTGTAAATACTTGTGAGAAAAAATTTGTCTTCTACCATAAAACTTTCTGATGACAAAAATCAAGCCTACACACAGAGCCACAGCTGAAAAAAAAAAAAAATTTAAGAGCTGTCAGCTGACCTGCAAAATTAATTTTAAATATAGTTAGAAGGACGTATTTAAAAATTTAAATCAGTCATCTAAAACATTTCACAGAGTAGCTGTGGCTGCCCCAACTGTGCTTAATGGTTGATCTAAAAGACTAAGAAATCCTCTTAGGTTTATGCTTTCAAAGAAATAATAATATATTCATAGATATTCAACAGGAAATTGTGATGGCTTGAATGGCAGCAACTTGTGAATTGATCATCAGATACTTACAGAGGGACTACCAACAAAAATAGGCTAAAAAAAGCAATCTTGCTGTTGGTACCCGACTATTCAGTGTGCAGGGGCCTCCACCCCAGGGAAAGGACATAAACACAGGGAAAGGCTGAAGAATGCTGGCAGTGCCTGGGAATGAGGAAAATCAGAAATTCATTCCCTTTTTGGTTTGAAAGGGTTTGATGAAGGTGTCCCAGGAGAAGATTTCAGACTTTTCTGCAGTGGGACATCCTGATAAGGCTTTTCTGTATGAACTGCATTTTTAGAGAGTAATTTACTGTCCTGTGAGAATCAGAGAATGTTCCAGGTTGGAATGGATACACAAGGATCACCCGGTGCAGCTCCTGGCCCTGCACAGACACCCCAACAATCCCACCCTGGGCACCCCTGAGAGCTTTTTCCAAGCACTCCTGGAGCTCTGGCAGCCTCAGGGCTGTGCCCATTCCCTGGGCAGCCTGTGATGCCTTCAGTTTTAGCTTTGACATTTTTCGGATTCTGTGATGCTCAGGGGTGCAGCTCTGAGCCTCACATTAACTGCTGGTGAGCTCTCTTCACAGCCCAGGGAGACAAAACAAATCCTTTTTCTGATGGACACCAGGGACAGCTGGGACAAGTTTCCAGCCCCAAAGCACAACCAAGGGTGGCTGAAGAGAGGAACAAGAAGGATGGGCCCTGACAGCCTGCAGCTGCCATTGGACAATTCACCCCCAAAATGCAAACGGCCCCAAACTGATCCCAGGGTGAGGCCTGGGCACCCTTTGTCCATTTTGGGACCATTTTGGGCCCCCCTTGGGTGCAGCCCTGGCCAGGCTCTTGTCCTGCCCAAGGTGTGCCCTGAAGGCCTTTCAATCAATCTCTGCTTTATTCTCTGGTTCTGGGCAGGCTCTGTTTCAGGTCAGCAACCCAAGGCATCACCTGGGCAGTGCTCAAACACCCTCTGGGTCAAAAACCTTTTTGTGATATCCAGCCTAAACCTCCCCTGACCCAGGTTCAGGTCATTCCCTCGGGACCTGGCTCACCAGAATGAGGATTTTGCATGACACCCCTAAGCTGCCACTAGAAGTCAAACCAAGTATGCTGGGAATGAGGCAGCAGCCTTTAGAGGGAAGGGGAAAAGAAGGAAGGGAGACACCTTGATGTTCTGTGTCTGTTTAAATGAAAAGAAGTTAAAAAAAAAAAGGTCAGAGGCAGGCTTGTGTCCTGACATCCATGTCCCCATGGTTCTTCAGAGAGGGGCCCAGGGTCTCTCAGGAAGAGGGGGGGTCTCCAGTCTGGGTCAATATGAGCAGCACAGAAATCCCTGCTGCAGCTATGGAGGCTTTTTCTGGTTTTGTCACAAGGTTTGGGTTTTTTGGAAGGGACCTTAAAGACAAGAAAGATCTTGTTCCCACCCCCTGCCATGGGCAGGGACACATTCCACTGTCCCAGGCTGCTCCAAGCCCTGTCAAACCTTGGATACTGTCAGGGATGGGGAGAGCACCCAACAAAGACCCCTCTGCAGCTGGTGCAGGTTGTGATTACAAATCCCAGGAAAGTTCTGCAATAATCAAAATTTTGGGTTAAACACATTGCAAGTTCTGTGGTAGAAATACAAATTTTCAGGGAAGTTTCCCATGACCTCGACCAGTGAAAAGACTTTTTGATCTGTTTTGCAGCTTTTGATGCGTTGTGCATTTCAGTTGCTGTTTGGTCACTGCTTTTAAACAGAACTTCTCACTCAGGGAAATTAAACTCCAGTGTCCAAGACAGAAGCTCAGAAAGTCCATCATGTTCTTTTGCCCTACACTGGACATCATTTCAGGTTGTCTGAAGTTGGTTTTTTGGGTTTTTTTTTTTTTGTTTGTTTGTTTGTTTTTTGTAAAAAAAGAAACTGGCTCCTGCTTGTGCTGAAGTTCACCCATGAGGAAATTTAATCAAAATTCCCAGGAAGTGTCTAGCCATTTATTTAGATTTCACCATGAAGACACCACTCTTTAGAAATTTGCTGGATGAGAAGAAAATGCTGCCTGAAACTTTCATTTAGGAAATGGATTGTATTTGGTTGCAGATGGATTTAAATTTAAGTTTTTCATAACTGACCACCTACAGTCAGATTTTCACCCTTTTAATTTTTTATGCTAAGCTAGCGCTGAAATGAAAAGTTGCTGTTTATTCAGACTATGCTCTTATGGACAGAAAAAAAGTCCCTTTAATTTAGGCATAAACTAAAAATAAAAGCTGCAAAATATTTATTCATTCTTTCAGCCATGCTCCAAGTTCAGTCTGATGGATATTTTTCCTATCTATAGAGTTTTTTGCTAGAAAATAGAGATATAGTGATTTATGGCTGTTATTGCTTTAATTTTTTTTTCCTTATTTAATAAAATATAAAGAAATATAGCACATATTTCTTTAAACAGATTGCAAGGACCACTATGACTAATTAATTCAGTGTGATTAATTTAACAAAGTTTTGATCTCACAGAAGAATTTGGGAGATTTTCTGTTAGCATTGATGGAAATAATGCTTTGGCTGAGGTGTCTCGCAAATGTGAGAGTTGTTTCAGTTCTATAAACAGAAGCTCTAAGCAGAGAGGCTCTAGATTTGAATCATATGAAAATATTAGGATTATTTTCTTAAAAAACAAACAAAAAAAGATTTGTTGCCTGGTAATTTTTTTTTTAATAAATATGTTAGAAACACAGCACATATAGCTATAAACCCACTTTTCTATAAACCCAAGAAAATGGAGATTAAGTGGCTAGAAATACCTTTATATTTTCAGTTTATTGTCCTGATGTCCATACACTCCAGAGAAATGTACCTTCAATATATGTGTGAATTTTATTCACTTAAATTGAAATGTACCAAGTATCAGTAATTGTTTTTAAAAAATATTCAAATCAAGACTGATACTAATAAACAAATCAGAATTACTAAAAACCTACATGAAATTTTCCTTGAAGTGAATTACACTGAGATATTTTCTCATTAAACACCTAAACCCCTTCCAAATTATAAGGTAAGAAAGAAGTAAGCGTTCAGAATTTTGCAAAGATTTAGGTCAAAAAATAAAAATAAAATTGTTTAGTGGATCTCTACAAGAAATAAAGGCAGAAATCTATAAAATAAAATAAATAAATCACACAGTTTTTTTTGCTTTCTGTATGAAGGTGAGTTCCAGAATGAAACCAGACAGATTTCACAAATTAGAGATTCAATGCTCACAAGTCAGAGGCTAAAAAGTGTCAGAAACAAATCAAAGCTTGGTTTAGAACAGAGAAAAAACAGTGGAAAATAAATGTGATTCATAATAGTATTTTAATCTGATAGGAAAACTGAAAAACAAACGTAATTCAATGCTGATCAATACTGGTATGGAAAGTGATTGTGTAAATGGTTTTAAACATAATTTATTCACTGTATGAATGAGGATTAAGAGAACAAAACTGTAATAAATGACCTAGTCAGAGAGAGTTCTAATATAAAACTCTACATCTTTACAGCCATTATTTCTCATGACTAATTAGTAATAAAAATAAATTGTTATGTCGGAGGGAATTTTGGTACAAACATGCTATTTAATGTTAAAATTAAAATTAAAGTTAAAATGCTACATGCTAGGAATTCACTTTTATACTGTCCATTATTAATTATTGAATTAGCTTACCTGTTTCACAAGAAACAAGATGATGATAGAGCTGGCAGATGTTGGAGGTATCCTGGACCAGAGTCCCATGCTGGAAAAAAGAGCAAAAGGTGTCATCATCCCACTCGAATAAACTTGTCCCCAATGTGCTGCTATTTCACTCTGTAGATCAATTAGATATATATAAAAAAAAATCACTCTGTAGATCAATTAGATATATATATATATAAAAAAAATAAGTAAAAATGTCTTCTTTTATAAACGCCACTGTTCCATGAATCTTCTTTCCATGTAAGTCAGGAATTCTCCTGAAGTGTTTAGCTTTGCTAGACTCCAACCACGTTTTGATTTTTCTGATGAAAGGCACAGAGAGCTCGGTCTAAACTTCACAGCAGCTCTGCTTACTGCAGCTTGTCCATTAGCCAATAAGAACTCAGAAAACTCCTAAAACATTAAAGGGCTGATCCTGTTCCTTGAAGCTGCAAAGGAATTTTGCCAGTGATTTTTCCAGAATGCAATCCAGCTCCACAAAAACACATTTATATATATTTATGCACACCTCATGAAACCAATAAATGACACCTTAGAACGCAGGAAAACTTTGTGTAGGAAGCTTGCTGACTCTGGTTGCCTGTCAGAAAGCAGCTCAGTAAAAGTTTGTGCTTTTTGATTTTGTTTTTTTGGTTTTATGCTTTTTGATCGTATTTTGTCAAAAGTGAACAGCCAGTTCAGGATCAGGGATTATCTAAATGTGAAAAAACCCCAATTATGTTACCAGCAGTTAAATTTTACTACAATTCTTGTGATGTTCAGTGTTTTCTGCAAAGCTTCTGTTGCCAGGTAGATCCTGGCTGTCTTGGTGTTACATATTTGGTTTACACTCCTCTCAACTTCATTCCAACAAAAATAGCTGTATATAACACTTTGCTTTAAGAAAGATCCAGCAAATCGATTTGCTCCTCTCTTAATTTCTTCCTTTTTTCACAGTTTAGACAGAACTAACTGATAAATACTCTTGCAATCCATTTCTCCTATTAAACAGAGCGTTGTTGCATGAAAATTTGGTTTGAAAGTTGTGCTACCAGCATTGCTAGGGCACAAGCAAAAAACTGTCTCTGTGAAACATCTCAGAGTGCAGTTCTCATCCAGAAGGCATCAATGGCTTCACATGCCTCCAAGTATATTTAATTACAGCCATATGCAGATTACTCCCAGGAATAGAAACACAGAGAAGTGTTTAATCCTCGGAAGGATTTCCCTCCTGCTCTCACCCTTGCTCTCAGTCCTGTTCTCACAAGTGCTACACCCTTGTGAAAATGCAGGGACAAAGATGTAGGAAAGAATAACTCCTGCCTCGAGATACATCTGGGTTTTGGGCTCTGAGATTTGTTCTGCCTTTGTAGACCAGACCTGCTTGGTCTGGCACTCTGTTGCTGGCCAGCTCTGCAAGCTGAGCTTCTCACACCAGCCCAAAGCAGGCATTTATCCTGTTATCCTTGAGTTTCGCGCTGGGACTCATCTGCTTCTCCAGCTCTGACATCCTTGGGTGGACAGTTGTCTTGAAAATCCAAATTATTTTCATTAGAAGATACATATGTGACTTCAGTGTCTGTCCTGTGGAACCATTCTCCCCCAGGGCACATGGCTTTTTTTTTACTTGAGAATTGTAAAATGAAGCAGTGAATTGCCAACACCCCAGCTCCTTTTGGTTCTTTGCATAAATTACCTGCATCACCAAACAGGCGGAAAAAGAAAAGAAATATATATATATATACACACACACATATATAAAAAAAACATGTCAAAGTGGGAAATGTTTCCTAGGTGAAGGAAAAAGAAATGCTACTTCACAGAGTGAAAAGATTTACATATAAAATAAGCATAATTCAGCATTTTCTCTAATGTTTCACCTCACCTGGGCAAAACCTGTGTTATGTGCTCATGGAGGCAGACTGGACAGTGCCCAGGAAAGCATCAAGAGCAAAGTCAGGTAATTTATGACTTTAATTTGTCACTTGTGGAACTCTGAACACAGGCAGTCACCTTTCTAGTGCTGCATGCTGTGAAATGCTGTAGCTGACCAACCAGTTTAACTCCTTATGAGTTTTTTTATAGCAAGAGTCACAACTGTATTCAATTTAAACGGTGTTCAGTGTCACAGAAACATTTGGAACTGTGAGATTTTGTTTTTTCCTAAGAAATTGAGAGCTTCCATCAGTCTGACTCCACCTCTGATCAAGGTAAATAGGCACATTTTGTTTGTAAAATAAATAAAACTTCAGTGATTGCACACTGGGGCACTCAAGTACTTCTGTGTTCTGTGTGTGATTCACTGGGCAGATTATCATTTATTGTCACACTTCCTCATATTTCTTTCACAATACATCGCTGCCAAGCAACACTGTCCTTTATTCTTAATCTCCCCTGCCACATGATTTCTGGTCATGCCCAGATCTCCTCTCTCTGTCTTAAAACTCCTAAGCTAGCACAATTTTCTGAGAGGGATGAAGAGTGTGGTGGTGAAAGCAGGCAGGTGTTCCATCAGGCAGATGGAAATTGCAAGTGAATTTGCCGTAAATTTGCAAAAAGGGAATTTCCAGGCTAATTATTTCTAGAATAATTGCCGGTGCATTTCTGGAAGATGCCAGCCTCGATGCCAGAGGCAGACAGTCGGCACAGAGCCTCAGCAGCATTTTCCCTGAGTTTCCTCTCTTTAGTCTTCTCCATCACAGCCTTCAGCAGCAGCTACTGGTGCGAGGGGACCAGGAAAGTGGCCAAACCTTTCTGCAAAGGAGACAGCAAAGGGGATCTCTGCATCCGCTTCAACAGCCCCGAGGGCAACAACAGCCAGGCTGTGCAGTACATCTGGGAGACAGGGGATGACAAGTTTGTGGAGAAAAAGTTCCACGCTGGCATCTGGTACTCCTGTGAAGAAATGATCAATGAGGATGGTGAGTAAACCCAGGGAAATTTACTTAATGAAGTGATCACAGCTCTTCCTGCTTGGTGTCCCACTCTGCTTCGCTATTGACTGTCTATTTTAGGGGTTTGTGTCCTTAAAAAGTTGCTCTTCTCTGGCAAAGGGGACCTTGGAGGGTGCTGTCCAGTCAATTCCTAAAGAATTCCTAATAAATTTGCAAAGAACCTTAGTGTGACAGGTTGTGGTTTTGATTCAGCTGACAGGTTGTGGTACAGATGAAGATTATTTGGGTTTTTATTCTACTCACCATAACAGCAACTTAAATGACTTTAACAGGGAAGCATTTCATTTTTCCAATGTTTTTATTCCATTAGTGAAAAATGAACATACTTGCTTTAAATGATTACTTCTGATCCCCTATGGCAACATAAAACGTGCAAATTGATTTTTTTTTCTTTTTTTTTTTAATAATATCCACTAATATATCTGTGGGATCTAAATTACTTCCTGGATTTCTTCTTGAGCACAAGTATTTCTGCTTTCTTACTGTGATCTCACCTTGCATAAATCAAAGCAGAAGAGGATTGTTCTCACCCTGCTAAAACATGATACAGAGACTTAGGAGCCTTAAGTGGTGGCATTTAATTGGGTCTCACCCTGCATATGTAAATATTATTAGACTGAAATTAGCTTGCCATTACAGAAACTTTCTGGTTAATTTTGGATTTTTGTGGAAGGGAGTTGCTGCTTCAAGAATTTAAGCATTTATTGTAAAAACAGAACAACATTAAGTTTTTCCCTTTATTGTCCTGATCAGTTTAGAAGCAACAGCATTTCAGAGAAATCAAAGCAGCTGTCACCTATGCTATAAAATACAAATATTTTCACAGCCACCCATCCTGAAGGTCCAGTTCTACCAGAAGTTCTTGTAAGTTATGCAGTTTTAAGGGGCAAATGTCAAAGTAGTCCAAAAGACACCTTTTGTCCATGCTATGGGCACCAGGGTTGTGTAATTTGAGCATCTGCTGTGGAAGCTCATGGTGGGAAGCTCGTGTTCTCTGACTTGGTGCAGTTGGGAGCTGGAAAAAAACACCCAGGATGTTCAGATCAGAGCAGAATTAATTCCAAGAGCTTTGTTCACAGCATCTGTGTGGGGGTCAGGAGGTCACATGGGTTGGAAAATCAAAGCTTACAGAAGAAATTGGAATGAAGCTTAGAGGGAATTTGTGTGAGCAGCAGCCAGGCTGCTGTGAGGAGAGCAGCTCTGCCCTGACAGGAGGATTGCATCCAGCTCTGCAAAGGAGTTTTCCTCTCCTGGCTTTCACAGCTCATGGAAATCGATTCTCAGCCTTTCTCCAAGTCTTCCAGGCTCTGGTTCTACCTTGAAATAGTCTGTGAGGATTCTCAAGTGAAGCCTCAGGGGAAGGTTGATGAGAACATTAAAAACAGCTTCTCCTGATCGTCTCAGTTTCTGCTTACCTGATACATTTTGCATTTTCTTCTTTCTATTAATCTATTTCTTTAGATCTTTACAGAATACAAAATCATCCTGAATTTGATTTTTTTTTTTTTTTAGGTGAGAAATGTAGAAGTTTTATCAGTCTGACTCCAGCTTCTGATCGAGGTAGATATGCATATTTTTTTTGTCTGTAGTCAAAACTTTCCTGATCACACTTAACAATCTAAGTATTCTACATTAAATTAAATTAATTAATTTCAAAAATGCTTGCTTTAATCCCAAAGAGGGTTTTTTTTGTCCTTTATTTAGTTTTCCAACTTCAAAATTAAAGTCATACGACTTCCAATATACAATCTATGTTTTTCTGAAGACACACCACTTGAATATAAATGGCTTTGGAAATTTTAATGTGGATACTAGTCAAAAGTTGCATATTTTTGCCCTCTCTCTCCTCATACCTCCATATTTGCAGCCAGGAATTCTGTGGCAGTGTGTGAGCATCCACCCAGGAAGTTTGGACGCTGAGTGAGGGGATTGAGGGAGGTGTGCTGTGCACCAAGCCAGCCTTGGGGGCATCTGAATCCTCTCCCTTGCTCAGGGCTGTGAGGAGACATTTCCAGTCCTTTCTTTCAAAGAAGGACCTGTGTTCTTATGAAACATTCCTGCAGATGCTGCTGTGGGCTTCCCTCTTGCCTGATCCCCTAGATGGAATTACTAAAAACCTACATGAAAGTTTCCTTGAAGTGAATTACACTGAGATATCTTCTCATTAAATACCTAAACCCCTTCCAAATTATAAGTTAAGTAAGAAGCAAGCATTTATAATTGTAAAGATTGTAAAGTTGTAAAGATTTAGGTAAAAAAAATAAGAATAAGATGATCCCCATCTGACTGCTGAAAACATCAGTCCATCACTGATCTGATCAGACCAATCACTTTACAAGTGGCTCATCCAGAAAAAAACCCCAAAACTCGTTTTTTCCAGCATGCTGGGACTGGAGTATTTTCCTGGATATGCAATTTGAGACCCTTGGAGAAGGAGAAATGCTCAGTCTCTGAAGGCCAGCCTTCCTTCTGCCTGCTGCAGCTTGTCACAGTGCCCTAACAGCACAACAGAATCCTGTAGCATGATAAAAAGAAATCTAAATGAGGTGTGGGTGCAGTCACACAGAAATGAGGGGTGTTTCCTGCCTTGAGAGTTCCTCACAAGGAAAGCTGCTGGTGGACATGGAGCTGGAACTATCTCTGAGCAGCACCAGCAAATGTCACAGGTGCTGGCAGGCCAGATGGAGACAGCCAAGAAACATCTAAAACCCAGAAATCTCTCCCTGGGGAGTGAAATCCTGAGTGGAAATGGAATGAGTTTGTGTTCTGCACATGCCTGTGGTTGCTGGGTGAGCCAAACCCAGGCTCAGCCTCCCCAAAATCCTCACCCCTGGGTCTGACACACGAGTGTGATCACCGTGGCTCAGTGCACTCCTGAGAACGGCTCACTGGCCAGAAATGTTCAGATGCAAACCCCCACAGCTGGAGCAGCCAGAGCTGTTGGGCAATGCAACATCTGGAGTTCCCAATGAAAATCACCATTTTTTACTGAGGCAGATTTTCTGGAGAAACGAACCATGTCCAAGAACACCCACACATGGCCTGGCCCAAGAATTTAATGTCTAAATGGACCATGAATCAAAGGAGTCTCACAGACATTGTCAAAGCCAGAATTTGGGGTTCTGCACCCCACAAATGTTGTCTCCTGCTCTGGGTGGTGTCTGGTAATCAAGGAAATGTCTCAGCAGCATTTCAATTTTCAAGTTAGGATTGTTTGTGTACATCTTCAGGTGAAATCACTGCTTGAATCTACAGCCAGGTGTCTCAGGACACATTTATTTCTTAAAAATTTTGGGGGAGACCATTTGCCAGATCTTACTACAGCAAATTTGGGCACAAGAAGGCCTGCTGCTCCTGGCTGTGGGACATTAGCATGCTAAGGGTCACACAGCAGGCTGAGAGACTTTAATGGGAGGATTAACTTCTTGCATAAGATGTAATTACCAGATCTCCAAAAAGAGAGGAATTAGCAGATAACTAGGGAAACAAGCCTCAGCAAAACCTGGAGGCTGTCTGAGCTCATGGACGCTTCTCTGTGAAAAAAAAATTAAGATCCTGGTTGAAAGTTAAGCCTGTGGGGAAGATTTTATTGAATGACTCGACCCACAGGCAGTGTAGGTGTGTGCATTGTCAGCTGGGTCTGCTGCTCCTCTCTCCACTCAGAACCAGGACATCAACAGCTCCTTTTTTTAATTAGCTTTGGTTCTTTTTATATTAACTTTGGTTCATGGTGATTTTAAGGTAGGGTATTTACTGAGTATGAAACCACACTGTCCCACCTTGCACTGTAAGCTTCTAAGTGTGTCGTAAAGGAACATGCAACTGGTTTTCCAATAATTATATTGGAAGTAATATATAATTTTTAAATTTTATAATAATAATATATTATAAAATAAAACATTCTATATAATTATATAATATTGTAATAATATATTGTTATTATATTTATAATTTTATGTGTCTATTGGCACTAAAGTCTTGCATAGATGTTCTCATTACCACAGCATCCCCACAGCCTTTTGTGCTTCTGTTTAACTTTATATGAACAAAACAAATTAAGGAGGAAACGGTGAAAATACGAAATGATTGCTGCTAATATCAGTGCTGTTGGTCTGGTTTCCAGGGGTTTTGTGGCTGTCCATTGTAGCAGAGCTTCTCTACGTCGTTCTGCTCCTGACTGGGAATATTCTCATGTCAGTAGAAATCTGCTACTACAGCTCTGTCATCGACGGGCTGAAGATCAACGCCTTCTCTGCAGTGGTCACCGTGCTAGCAGGTACAGTCCAGCATCTGCACTAATCACACCCAGAACACTCCTCCACCCGAAAATTAATGACAATATTCAAGCTTTAAAACTGTTACAGTACCTACTGAGAGGCTGACAGTACAATGTGGAGGTAAATTTTATGGGGAAATATTGTTTTCCATTAATTATTTCTTAATGCGGTCTATTTTGAATTATCTATTCATGGCTTTTGCTGTCTTTAACTTAACTGTTTTAATTTGATAATTTTTCATTTAATTTTCAAGCTGGTTGCCAAAGACTAAAAAGTAACATCCTCTTTCAAGTAACTTGATTTTTTACTTTTTATTTATTAGTGATAGCCAAACTCAAATAGCACTTTTAAGAGGGAGTAGAATGTACTTGGGTAATTGATAATATAGAATTGGCTTCCATTTTCTGCACATTGTTTCATAATCCAGTGCTATTTAATCTTAGGATTTTAGGCAAATTCAGTTTGGAAGAATTATCCCTAGTTCAGTCTGAGGAATCTGGTCTGAATTGTCTGTTTATAGTTTGCTGAGCAGGAGGAGGTTGGACCAGAGATTCCTGAAGGCACCTGGAAGATTCAAATCTCTATTACAGAATTCTTACTGAGGAATGCTGCAGTAAAGCAATGACAGTTAATTTATTTGCTAGAATTTCTCGTGGAGCACATGCCACTCTGCTTCATGTGATCAGGACTGTTTAGAGTTCAAAGTGATTTATACTTGGTGATAGAATATCTTTTATGACATTTAATTGCAAGTCAGACAGCTGGCAGATGAAAAAAATTGATCTCAAGGTTGCATTTCTCTGTCAAAATTTTCTGCTTTTATCCTGATCCTGGACTTAGTGTTCATGCATTTGTGCCTTTTCTCATTAATTAAAGATATTTTGTTATACTTTCTCCTCTTAAACATAATCACATATTTAGTTCATTCACCAATCTCTTTTTTGGGGTAAATAAATGAAGTTCATTAAACATCTGATCACAATAATGGGGAAGAAATGGAGCAGAAATAATTCCTTTCTCTTTGCAGGTAACTTTTACACACGTGAAAATGGCTCTTTCAGCTCCCTGTAGTCCAGGGTGCAGTTCCCTCCTGCCTGTGACTGCATTATCTCCTTTCCTCTTAAAAACTTCCCTGAAAGGTGTCCCAGCAGTTAAAAATCTCTACTATCACCAGTTCCATTAATTGCTCAAAAAAGGCCCCATTTCTCCCGTATCTGACCAACCCTCCTGATCCACTGTCACATCTGTTTTCAAAGAGATGTGAGTTTATTGAACTCCTTGGGCAGTTTTCCCAACTATTAGTAGCTTTTCCGTCTCCCAATAATCATGAATATTCACTTTTATTAATATTCTTTTTTGGGTTGGGCCTGTACAGTATTAATCAGACCTAGACAGTAAGTAGCAAGTTTATCTTGGACATTCTGTTTACTTTCATGAGTAAAATTTCTTGAATTACTAAAAAAGGGAAGAAGATTTGTCCTATCTGTTAAATTTATGTATTAATCATTTGTAGGTATAAACCAAATCTAGCTGCCCTAATCTGTAATGGAAATGCAATTTCTTGTACAAGCATACTCTTGAGTCTATCTGAGCAATGCAAATTAAATTATTCAATATCAGCCTCTTGCATAACCTAGATTTTTAATACTTCCTACTGTTTTTGCACTTTTTCATTCACCCTCACAACTGATAAATCTGGCTGCATTTACAGCAGTGGGAGAGGGCATAAACCTGCATGGCTTTGAAAATCTTTCCACTCAGGGACAGGAAACTGGGAAATGTGTCCTGTGCAATGATGCTGAGCAACACTTTCCTGTAATCACTCAGGATTACAGGACTAAGAAGCTTTCAGAAGATGAGAACTGAGTGTACAAGTGGCAAATACACAGCACATTAATTTAATTAATACACACTTAAATAATAATGCCCAGTATTTTTGTAGAATTCAGATACTACATAAAATATTCTTCAGGAGTTCAAGGGAGAGCTACAAAGAAGAATGTCCCCAATTTACATTTTCTAATGTTATTGTAACATTGTATTTTTTAGGTCTTCTGGGCATGGTTGCTCACATGATGTACACAACTGTATTTCAGATGACTGTAAATCTTGGTCCTGAAGACTGGAGACCTCACACTTGGGATTATGGCTGGTCTTATGGGTACTAATTGGTTTATATTTGATTCTTCCATCACATTTCAGTCACTTCACTCTGTGTTCAAGGAATTATACCTAATTTTGAAGCAATGGCTTTACCTTATTTCACTTCTGAGGAGGCAGTTCAGTAACCAGGTGTCATTCTTGTAAATCAGTTGTCTTAATTTATTGCCCAGAATATACAAGTTTGCAAGGTTTGTATTTGCCTGCCCTGTGAATTTGGAATTCATGTTCATGTGGCCATATTTTTACATGCTGCTTTTAATTTCACACGTTTTTGACAAACTGTATGTCGATACCATTTTTTTAGCTCCGTCTCCTCAGGGTTTTACTTTTAACATTTCAGAGTTGTGGTCCTTTTTTCCCTTCTCCTGCCATGCATTTTCTCAGGAATGCATTTCAATGCTCTGAACCTGCTTTACCCAGCTATTTAATAGTGCCTTCTCTGTTCTTTTTAACACCTTTGGGTAATTCACATTTTTCTCAGTGTCCTCTGTGAGATTCATACTCTTAATAACTGCACCTTTAAACTTTTCATGCAGTCCTCATTTTTTTTTATAAAACCCCTTTCTGATAATAAGCTCTAAGCTTAATAGAGAAGTAAAGCTTAAATAGAGCTTAAATAGAGAAATTGGAGGTAGGGTTTCATTGAACAGGTATGTTAAATGTAAATATTACAGCAAATATGTAGAGGTGAACTCTACAAGTCAGGTCAGTAAATGGTCATTAACCAAGGGTATTTCTTCCCCACCTAGCCTGTTCATCTTTCCCTGATACACACCAACACAATCACACATAAGCAGTGTTTTCAAAAAATAAAATTGAAGGACTTGAATGTGAAAATGTCCTGCTAATTTCTGATAATTTTTGGGTTTTTTTGTTTGCAGCCTTGCATGGACTTCCTTTGCTTGCTGTATGGCTGCAGCTGTCACCACCATTAACAAATACACAAAAACCATCTTGGAATTCAAGCACAAAAGAAAAAAGCTGGAGAGGAGCTTTAGGATTCAGTACAAGTTTCCTGAGTACACAGCTCCAGAGAAAGTTTGCAATGTGTATGTGAACTCCTTCCAGAACACCACAGACGACCCCGCACACGCATTGAGAAGTCTGCGTCACCTGGCCACCATTTCAGTCCTGTAAAGCTGAACCAGACCTCAGAGCATCCTGTAAATCATAACACTAGATCCAAAGGAAACAGTGTTCACTAATAAAATGTATCCATGTGTAGTATTATTTATTTTTCTTAATAAAGAAATTATATTTCCGTGGATGCTTTGAGGAAGTCTTGGTGTCGGAAAAGAAGATTCAGGTGTCTCAGTTCAGATAACAACAGTGACACAAGTTCCCCACAATCTGAGTTTTTAAGCAGTGTCTAATGGTGATAGTGTGTGAGTTAGAATTTTGGAGCATCACCCCACCCTGATTCTTTATTAAAAGACTGTGGGTTTCATATTTCTGAGTTTGTAAGGTTTTTCAGCCTGTCAGGATCTGATTTCCTTCTCATGAGAAGATTTCCTGAAAAAATTCTCATGCAAGGAAATCAGCTCCTGGCAGGCTGAAAAACCTTACAAACTCAGAAATATGAAACCCACAAAAGACTGTAAAAAAAATCCCATCCTGAAACCAAAATCCATGAAAAGCAGGGCAGCAAATAAGGCATGAGGTGGCTTGAATATTATTTTTTTTTTGTTGTTATGAAAGGTCCAATCTGTCCAAGCAAATCTGTGGACCTCAGCTTATGGTTCAAGAGTTTCACCACACTCATGGTGGATTTGCTGTGAAAGGAAGGCTGACAGAGGCAAAACAGGCTTTCAGTGTAAAATGAGAAGGCAAAGTGAGATCTGGAAGTTTCATGAGAAGGCAAAGTGAAATCTGACAAATACGTGGTTGTGGACAGCACACAACTCACCTATGGAATTCTCCAGGAACCATTCTGGCAACAGAGTCAGAAAGAATCAAAAATTTGATTTATACATTTATACATGAAGAGTCCATAATCACATTAAAGATAGGGAGGTGGAAATGATGGCAATCATCACAGATTGAGGAACATGGAGCTGTCCATGAGGATCAACATGGAGCTTCCTCATGGAACTGAGCCATGGGCCTGCTTTGTTGGACACCAGCTTTTCCTCATTTTTGGGTGAACATTCCTGTTTTTGAGCCCCTTGGGAAACACTCATGTGAACTCTGGGTGGCAGAGGTCTTGCACAGGCTGCTGAGGAGCTCTGGGCTTTGGAAAATCCCTATATATCTTTATTTAGGCAATAAATACAGTTTGAGTTTGTTATGCCAGCAGGATCCATAACAGGTCAGGTTATGGCCAGTGATAAGGTGGAGCTGATAACAGAGAAGCATCATTAGGTCAGAAGAAAACCACTGGTGGTCAGAGAGGAGAGTTTTTGTGTGTGTATTGAATATATTCAAGAAGTGAGATTTCCTGACCTCCTTGGCAACTGCTCCCAATGCTTCACTGCTGCAATTGTAGAAAAGCTATTTCCTACTATCAAATCAGAATGTCATGTGTTCCAGTTCATGTCCATTGCCTGTTTTTTTTCCTTCTACTGTGCATATTTGAAAAGAATCTGGCTCCATATTGCCTACACCATCCTTCTGGGTGGCTGCAGATAGCAATAATATTTCCTCTTTAATGTTTGGAAAAGTCTTTCTTTATTCTTCACGGTGCTCTGAAACTGCCACCTTCAGCTCAGCAGGGGACAGAGTTGCTGGAGAGTTTGGTGCCCACTCTGTTAGAAGCAATCCCTTGACCCAAACACAGGATCTTGATTCCTTTCCCTTGATTCACTTCTTTCTTTGTGATGTATAAGTTCCTAACACCTCCACTGACAGAGGAATCATTCCTGACTCCATCCAACTTTCTGCTTTTTGTCAACCCCAACTCTTTTTACAGTAGATTTTTTACTCATCTCATGTTGCTCCTGGGTGGCACAGAAGAATTTCCACCTCATCCAGGAACATGGTTGGTTGATGCTTACAAGTCCTTGGAAAAATCCAATTTAAGCAAGTGCCTCATTTTATTTTTTTTTCCCCTTAGCCTGCAGGTTACTAACACAGCCTGACAGTCTGTGCCATCTGCTGCTTCCTCAGGATTGTTTCTCACATATGAAGTGCTGTAGGTGGGCAAGGGCTTTTTAAATAATTGTGCAGTAAGAATTCATCCAGATCCATTCTTAAATCTTAAACTGTTTTTCTCATGCTAACAATTCAAGAAGCTGTATGGCTTCTGCTGGATATCTGTTAAATAAATTCACCTGATGAAATGCAAGGTTTCTTATCCCTATTTGTAAGCTACAATTTCATATTCTGGCCCTTATTTTAACTTTTGACACCCAGTAAGCTCTGGAACCACATTATTTAAAAACAGAGGAAAAACACCAGCATCATTTTTATCCTGATTGATTAGATCCAATCGATTTTGATGAATATGGCATTATCAGTAAATTTCAGACCCCTGTGGCACAAGTGCACAGATCCACAGCAGTCCTGGTTACCACTGGAAGGTAATGAGAGAAACAGGAACCTCTGGGATGCAATTCCTGCTCTCCTGAACTCATCTTAATATTTCTTTTTCTTATCATAATATTTTTATGTGCAACGTATACCCACAGGTGAGACAGTGAAGCAGAGATCAACAAATGAAACAGAAAACTTCAAATTAAATAATAGATTTCCCCAGAGAGGAAAAAAAAAGTATTGCATCTGAAATACCAGTGGAGAAACCTCATCTCAAGATGAGAAAAAGCCACTGAATTAGAAAAAAGTGTGACCCATTTAAAAGGTCATCTAATCCTTCCTTTATTCTAGGCAGGATAAACTGAAGCTACATTGCGTTTTTACAGATGTTTCATTAATCTCTTCTTTAAAGCCTCTGAAGACAGGCATTTGAAAATTTCTGTGGCAATTTATCCTTTGTGCTTAACTATTCTTAGCAGGAAGTGCTGTCCCTGTAAATCTCCTTGGCAGTAATTTTAGCACATTGTCCTATTCCAGCAGAAATGGAGAACAACTCAGTCCTACCTTCCCTGCAGTGCATTTTAGGAATTTGAAAATCATTAAGATACAACTTTCTTCTACTTTCTAGATAAAAATACATCTGCTTTTTAAAACTTCCTTTTTTATATAGGATACAGGTGTAATTTTACCTCTTTCACTGCTTCTGCTGTGGCTCCTTGAGCTGCTCACTGTTTTGAAGTGAAATTGTGTGAAGAGTTACTGCTGATCTCTAGAAAGTGCAAAATGGAGCAGAAGGGTTATTCAGCTTATTTTAACATGTAATCCACTGGTTTTTACACCAAAGAGGGACAATCATAGAAATCACAGAATGGTTTGGGATGGAAGGCACCTTGAAGAGCACCTCTGTCATTCCAACACCCTGTCAGGGGCAGGGACACCTTCCACTAGCCCAAGTTGCTCCAAGCCCTGTCCAACCTGGCCCTGGACACTCCCAGGGATCCAGGGGCAGCCACAGCAACGCTGATTCATGTTTAGCTGGGATGTCCTGTGGTGCCTGATCCTTTTCTGATGAAATTATGCTTATCCTGCATCCTCCTCTTATGGAAATGTGGAGGGCTTGGCTGCTGCTGAGGTACAGAAACAAATATAACTGAGATCACAGCAAATGCCCATTGGTTTGAAGGAGTAGAGCTCTGCTGAAGACTGAGAATATTTTGAATAAAGGATGGTTTGGCTTCTCAGTTAAGGCATAGTCACTCACACTACAATAAAATCCCAGAGCTGCAATAGAAAATGGATTGAGCTACAGCAGGTGCTGCAGGAACTGACCCCTTCATCCCAGTGGTGAACACCTCCCTGAGTCAGGTTTCTTAAAGCCAGAGCAACTCAGTGATGCAGCAAAAGGTTCATGGCGCTGCAAGATGGAATACATTCCTTTTCCCTCAGAATTCCTCTCATGTTTGGTGATTCTACTGATGAATGAGGTGTATAAGTGAGCTGGTGCTGGCAGTTAAATGAGCAGTGGGACTTGTTTGGTTCCAAAGGCACATTGTCATAACCCCTCAAGGCAGAGGAGAAGGAGCTTTGTAGATGAATGTGTGTGTCAATGATAGTGGTGTCACTCTACCCATAGCAAGCTGCACAAGTCACCAACATTCAAAACAAAAACTTGTGGGTTTTTTCAGATCAAAAGCAAGGAAAACAACGGAACAAAATTAGTTTTCCTCTTCTGTCTTCAGCTTTTCCCTAATCCCTGAGGCAACAATAGCAAAAAAGAGCTCGGGGAAGAACGTTCTGATGTACACTGCTGCTCTGGGGATGGGGTTGGCCATAAGCACCTCCTGCTTCCTCCTGCTCACCGTGGCAAGGACCTCCTCTGCCACCTCCACGGGGTGCACACCATAGGACACCTTCCTGAAAAAGACTATAAACGAGAGAGGAGAGAGAGGTACAGACAGACAGACAGATACTCTGGGGGAATGGTGTGAGAAGATAATTAGGGAGTCAGTCAAATCAGTTTAATTTCTGTGCACTTTCACTCCCTTCCCCACTCCATTCTCCTCGTCACTATCTTTTTATAACTGAGGTAAAATCCTCACAGTCCCTAAGAGGAGCAACCTGAGAGCAGTGGAACTGTCCTTGTGGACCTTTTGTGCCCTCCTCCCCCTCCATTCCTGATGCCCTGATATATTTATTTTCTCACATAACATTGTCTCATTCCACATTCCTTCTCTCTTCACCAGGCTAATATTACCTCTCCAACATCTCTTTTCTTTTACTCCTCATGCCTGTTCATCCTTTCTGTCATTTCCATTATTTCCCTTTTTTTTTTTTTTTTTTTTTGACCCTGGAAAAGCCTCCCTCCTGCTTTTTGTGCCTACTCTTCATCCACTCAAACCTACATTTCCAAATGGATGCCTCCCAGTTTCCTGGTGCTGGCTGGCGATGGTATGAGCAGATGAAGGTTGGACTCACAGTGCTGACAGAAATATCAAATTCTTCCATTTCAGCTCTAAGACAATCAAAAAAGCCTACAGCAGCGTGCTTGGAAGCAGCATCTAAAAGTAAAAAAGCACACATATGCATGTTTAGATACATGATTGAGTGGGAGTAGGTGTATAATAAAGCACCAATGTTTGGGAAAATGAGCATGGAATGATTAACCAAAAATGCAAAAGAATTATGTCACCCAGTGAAATTATCATATGACATATTTAAAACAAGCAATGAGAAATTATCTATGCAGGGACAATTGTGCATGCAGTCTCTTGGGCATGTCAAACAGCATGTGTCTGCATTTCTCAGTCAGAAATAGCACATCCTGTGCTAGGAAATCACAATTCTGTTATCTCTGCAGCCCAAAAATGGCTTTGGTGGACGGAATTGCCCCTGAGATGAGTCCTCACACCTTCTGTTTCTGCAGTTTGTGACACACCCATAACATGCAGTGCAACACGTGCACTGCTGGAATGCAGTGCTCCTCATGCTTTGTAAACTGATCAGCTCTTTGCCCTGCAGCAGCTGTCACTTTTTTTATCATCCTATTCTCAAGTCCCCTAGGCAGCAGTTACATTTCAGCATTTTAACTGTCAATTTGAAAAAATTCAGCAAAATACTGTAGTAATACCGAGTTTGGATGCAAATTAGCACTTTTAATAACCTATAATGAGTGTCATAGACTCCTCACAAGTGATGCATTAGAATGTCTGGTTTTGCAATGGAAAACTTACAAGCTGCACGAAATGGAATTCCTATTTTCCCTTGGATGCTATTAATTAGAACAATTTGGCCAGTTCTTCTTGAGATCATGTTAGGAAGAATGGCTGCAAAAAGAGAAATACAAGAAAGAGCCACATAAGTAAAAGGGCTGAGTGTATTTAGTGAAAAAAGGAGAGACAGCTGAAGTGTAAACAGCACAAATTCAAGGAAGGTTGTCTCAATATTGCAAGCAAAAGTATCACAAAATCCAAGAGCTGGAAATTGTCTTCTAGACTTCATCTGAATTCTACATGCAGAGCTGGTTGCAGTATTAACCCATTTAATTTTCAGTGTGTTTTAAGTGGTAACAGAAAAAAAAAAAAAAGAAAAGAAAAGAAAAGAAAAATTAAACTACCTTTGGTTAATGTTATAGGTCCAAAATAGTTGGCATCCATTATCTTTTTATCAAGCTCCAGTGAAATGCTCTGCACTGCTCCTTTCACCTTCATGCTTGCATTGTTGATCAGGATATCCACACAGCCATAGCAGTTCAGGATTTCCTTGGCTACATCTCGAATGCAGCTGATGTCTGTGATATCCAGAAGTATCAGCTTTGGGGCATAGGTCTGATGAACAAAAGGCTCATTTCAATGGTACTTGGTATATACAGACTGTATTTCTATATTTTATGTTTGTGGTTATTTATATTATCTATATATCTATAGTTATAGTTATAGTTATAGTTATAGTTATAGTTATAGTTATAGTTATAGTTATAGTTATAGTTATAGTTATAGTTAATAGTTATATTTAATAGTTATATTAATAGTTATATTTATATTTTATAGTTATATCTGTTATAGTTATATAGTTATGGTTATGGTTATGGTTATGGTTATAGCTATAGTTATAGTTATAGTTATAGTTATAGTTATAGTTATAGTTATAGTTATAGTTAGTTACAGTTATAGTTACAGTTATAGCTATAGTTAGTTATGTTTCTTGTCTTTGTCTTGTTTATTTCTTTGCATTGTCAGCTATGTTTTTGTCTTCTTGAATTTACCTTGATACTCAAAGTGTTTTTGTCATTCTCACATAAGTTTTTAACTCAGTCGAGGAAGAAGACCTGGAGCAATGAGGGCTGGGGTTGTTCAGCCTGGAGAAGGCTCTGGGGGACTTTAATGCTCCTTCCAGAGCCTGAAGGAGCTCCAGGAGAGCTGGAGAGGGATTGGGGACAAGGGCTGGAGAGACAGGACACAGGGAATGGCTCCCACTGCCAGAGGGCAGGGCTGGATGGGAGATTGGGATGGAATTTTCCCCTTTAAGGGTGGGCAGGCCCTGGCACAGGGTGCCCAGAGCAGCTGTGGCTGCCCCTGCATCCCTGGCAGTGCCCAAGGCCAGGCTGGACAGGGCTGGAGCAGCCTGGGACAATGGAAGGTGTCCCTGCCATGGCTGGGATGGCACTGGAGGTGTTTAAGACCCCTTAAACACTCCTGGGCCAGTGTGGATTTGGGGGAATTCACACCCCAACACCTGAGCAAGGTTTATCCCAGGCTATGGATACCTACCATGCTGGGGTCTGTCACACTGATTAAGGCATCATACAAAGCTTCTAACTTTTCCCACGTCCTACCACACAACACAAGCCTTGCTCCTCCTGCATGAAACACACGAGAACATTCTAGGAGAGAAATACATAAAAAAAAAAAAATATTTACAATAGTGGCAAATTGATTTTGTTTATTTTGCTGGAAATGGGATGCTGGGTTTGCAAAGGGTGCTGAATCCATGCCTTAAAATTCATTAATTTTGAAATAATATGAGGGAAAAAAAAAAGAGAATTTGTTCCTCACCATCCTGTCTGTTTGACCAGAGAAATGTATTTAAAAACAAGAAGCATAGATACCCCATGGGCATCCCTGAGGAATTCACTGTAGGCTGTAGCTCAGCTGAACTGAAACAGGGATGCTCAGCCCAGGAATCCACCAAGGCTCTCCTCCTAACCAGGGAAAGCTCACAAATACCTGTCTTTTTCTTTCTCAGAATAGATAAATTCTTGCAGGTAGGCCTGAGGATGCAGCTGATGATGAGCCCCAAACCAGAGATCTGCTCTGGGTGCAGCCAGAGAGTAAATTGGAGGTGGGTTGGGTTTATGTGTTTGTATCACTGAAAATCAAGAGTTATTTCTCCTGATTGGGTCATTCTTCAAAAAGCTCTCAGCCTTGGAGCTCTCCTGTTTGGTCCCTAATCAAATCTCCGTGACAGCCACATGAATAATCAGCATGGGAAAAAAAAGGAACATGGTTTTACAATGTTTGGTTTGTCTGTGGCCTTTGCTGGATATGCAACAGAACAGCCCCGGGGTGATGGCTTGCTGTCCTCCAAGAAACATTTCAATACCCACAGGAAATCCAATTATGCCAATTTACCCATTTTAGATTTCTTAAATGATCATGTTGGACTCTTAATATCTGCATGCAAGTATTTATGGATCCACCCTTGTAGTATTGCAAACCTGTGCAGCTGGAAGCTTTTATTTAAGCAAACTTTTCCATTATTTACAACAGTAATTTCATGAATGCCTTCTATTTTCTTTTTCTTTTTTTTCTAGCATAGAAAGATTTTTAACTTAATGCCCAAAAGAGTGTTTGCCAGAACAATTATAGCAGTATTTTTCCTATAACCAACAGTGAGACAATCTTGTGATTAAAAAAAAAGAGAAAAAAAACTTCTATGGAAACAGCAATAAAGGTGAAAAAGGGAAACCAATTATGTTCTCCTCTAGAACTTTCCTGTACTTTTCTAGTACTTTTCTGTGTTACAGCACTCAGGAGAAACAGGAACTAGGTTTCAATAACAATCACAAACCATTGAAAACATCTTCAATCATCATAGATTTGTTTCTCTTTTTTAACTTTGATGAATGTCGCCTTTAGTCTGGAAATTCTGGCATGTAGGAAAAGAATTTGGCTGTTTCCTTAGAGCCCACATCCACAGCAGCTGGCCACACAGCTGGTATTTTAAAGCTTTGAATGAATGGCCAGCACACATGCCTGAGTGGAAAGTTAATTTTGCATTATTTGGAACAATTCAAGCCTGCAAATAACATCCTGATGTCAACCTATGGGACACTGGCCATAGGTATATTTAGGATAATAAAATAAAAGTGCTTTGGGTTTTCATCTACATGAAAAGGAGTGTAGGAGCACCACACACACAATTAATTGCCTTTCTAGCCTCAAGTGAGAGGTGACAGCTAGCCACAGGGGAAAAAAAGGAGAGGAGAGGAGAGGAGAGGAGAGGAGAGGAGAGGAGAG